>JAUCNO010000152.1:8195821-8208251 GCA_032353835.1 Enteromius viviparus
AATCTAAAGCGGGTTTTAAATTGGATGTGTGGAAGGTTTAATAATTTTTTGTTATTAAAATTGAAGTTCCTGTTTTAAAGTTTACAGATAGATGGCTAATGTGTGTGCCATTGATATGTTCAGTGTTTATGTTAACTGTTAAAAAAACACTTCAGGCACATTTTAAGCCTTTTAATTATTTTTTTATGTAAATGATTCAATAAATACCGTACCGTGCCATTCATACCAATGTTTTACCGTACCGTGAAGTTAATGCTAATTTCAGCATTTTCTAATGCATTTTAAAAATAACAAGCTGTGTTTGTTAACATTAGTTAATGCTAACATGAATTGTATTGTTATTAACTAACGTTAACAAAGAGGAATAAATACTGTAATACATGTATTGTTGACACCTATACAAATGACACCTTATTTTAAAGTTTTGCGCACAAAATTTGAAACAAAATACAAAAAAGCCCATAAAATCTAATTTATACACATTTCTAATTCATATTGCATCTTGTTCTGGCCAAGAACAACCCAGAATAAGGACTGTCTGAGTGATATATAAAACAACAAACCACATTTCACATGGTTTACTGTTTGAGGCTGCATCCTTGATATTGATTGAAAGATACAAAATGCACTGCATTTTACATCGCTTATTTTGTTCACACCTTATGGCCGTATAGTTGGCTTACAATGTTTCAACACTGTCAAGGATGAATATACAAAAAAAAATCCATGAGCATATATACAGTACATTGTTGTCCTCTGTATTTTAAATATGAATATAGAGATTCATATTTATTTCCAGTAGTTGCAGCATAATATTAAATCATTTGACTTTATAGTTGTGAAGGTTTAGGCCACTTGACACTATATACACTTTTAGTATATAAGTCCATTTAAAATAAATTTTGGCTTATCAATATTTATGTTTCACAGTTGTGAATGTATTTCTTAAAGTTGCTGCTTTTTAAAATATGAAATCATGTAACTAATTGTGTATTTAATAAAACTGATCTGTATATATTTTTAATTGAGATGGAAATAATCTTCATAAATGAGTACATAAATTATACTGTTCTAATGTTTTGTGGCATTTTGTGCCGACAAAGGGCTGTGTTTTTAATCAAAATGCAATAAATACAGTACTAACATATTGGTGACATATTGTTTATATTAAAATATTATCTCTATCCATTGTGATATTTTTTAAAATGTAATTTATTCCAGTGATCATAAAGCTGGCTTTTAAGTGTTACGATCCTTCAGAAATCTTGCTAATATGCTATGATTTGTGCTCAAGAAATTTTCATTTTATAGTTGTTTGTCTGTTGCTGCATAAAAAGTTTCCTTTAATACAGCTAGAAATCATAATTTAAGAGCGTATTTGGTCACTTGTGATCAGACTCGCTACGTTCAACTATTCACTTCAGTTTAACCTGTCAGACAGAGACAAAAGAGCTGAGAGGCATTAACAGCGTCTCTTTCCCTGTCACGGTAAGGTTACTAACAGGTCGATGTACTAGTGCAGAAAGGTAATGAAACAGGGTTCACCTCTGCGCTCTCACCTGGGAGGGTCCTCTTCTCTTGCTGTCTGCACAGATGAGAGCTTTAGGCTAAATCTTTGCTCCGGAGGGTGACACCCTTCAGCTCTTTGCCACCTTAATGGCAGGACTCAAGCCAGATAATGATGCTGACAGTCCAACTGTCAGTCTGTCTCCTCCCGCAGCAGCCCCTTAAGAGCTCAACGTGGGGCACTGGCCATGAATCCGTGAGACTGCTGCATTTTTCAAAAGTCATTAATCTAAACAAAGACACCCCGGAGTCTTTTGCGACTCCCTCTGCTCGGCCTCATCTTGTCCTCTGCTTAGGATGGAGGAGACGAAGAGTGAGTGCAAAAGAGGCAGCTCAAAGTTCTGCAGGGCTGTGACGGCCTGACATGGAGTCAGTGGGCCTCGCAGGTAAAAGGAAGTGGCTTTTTCAGCAACTTGGAGAGCTCTTGAAACCATTGCAGCGAGGGCAGCTTTGATGAAGGGCATGAGGGATGGTTATGCTGGACACATCAGAGTTGTGCTGCACTTAGGAATGCATTCTACATTTCAGTTAAGCTAGTTTTAAGTACAATTTTCAGAATGCACGAGATATTTTAATGGCAAAAATCTGGATATTAATTAAATATGATGTTTCATGAAGATAAATACATCAAAACCTTTTGATTAGCAATCTGCATTGCTAATAACTTCATTGGAATAAGATTTTCTCAATTTTTAGATTCTGGATTTTAAAATATCCTATTTTTACAAACTGTACATCAATAGAAAACTTATTTCTTCAGCTTTCAGATGATAAATATATGTAAAAAAAAAGATTTGAACCTTATGATTTGTTCTGTGGTCGCATACTGTTTGATATTAATAATGTAAGAAATGCCACAATCATCAACATCTGTGGTAAATTAGAGCATTCTGGAAATGTTCTTTCAAAATCATTATGACTTAATATTTCACAATTGTGCATTTATTTTTTACAACTATGATAAAAAAATCTTACAGTATGTCTTTATAGGAAAGTTTGACCTTTTTTTTGTTTTATTTATTTTTTATGTATTTAATATTGAGGTAAAAAAGTATTATTGAATAAGTATCTTATGTCAAGGCTCCATTTATTTAATGAATCACAAGTACTATATGAAATGAAAAATCATATGTGTGTATCTCTCTCTCCATATATATATATATATATATATATATTTTTTTTATTTTTATTTTTATTGCATAAACCTTTTAGACTTGCTCTTGTAATTTAGAAATAAAGTCTGTACTCTGTTTGGGTGGCATTAGAACAAAGAATCTGGGCTTTGGACTCCACTATGCCTCATAATGTTTTATGTTTTTTTGATTCGTATAATTTAGTTTTGGGGGTCATAAGTCAGTTTTCCCACCCTGAGCTAATGCGTGAGTCCTCCTCTGTCAGTGTGTCATATCTCTTCCTCCATCACTATTTCAACGAGCCTTCAGACTGACACACATGCTGCTTACCACATCCAACCAGCTCCTCCAAAGACCCCTAAATCTGCAAACATGTTGAAGATGAGAGAATGCGAAAGGTGTAGCCCTCAGAATAAAGCCAAAACTGCTTAACAACAAAGACACCTGGGCCAGAAGAGGACTGTGGTTACAAAACAGTAACTCCACAGTTGCCAAATGCTAATGCAGATGTTTGGATCCTTATTTTCTCAGAGATTAGTGGGCCAAAAACAAGCTATGATTTAATCTCTGCTCAGATGATCATCAAAACTGAAAGTCGGCCACCATTACAGTGGAAGAAGCATAAAAGATGATTTTTACATTTAGGACACTGACATTTTGAGCAAAGGTCAGAGTATAGTGGTACCGCTTGTTGCTCCCTCTAAATGTTGTTAATGTTCAATTTTTCTTTTTAAGACTGCTTCACAAGTGAAAACATACTTAAACAGTTTGTTTTTCTACATCACAATTGTTGCTGCATGCTGATAGGTCAGTTAGATATTGTTGTCAAATGATCAACCTCAACTAACAGTTTACATTAGATAATTCATATTTGTATATATAGTCATATTAAGTTATATTAGTAAATGTATCAGTCTCATTTGTTAACATTAGTTAATGCATTAAATAGCATGAACTGCCAATGAATAATGTATATTTTTTACAGCAATTATTAATCTTTGTTAATGTTCACGGATACAGCCTTAAATTTTAATAAGGAATTAGTAAGTTTTAAAGTAAATGTTATTATTTAAAAAAAGTTATTATTTTTGTTCATGTTAACTAGTTTATTAATGTTATAAAATGAAACTTTACTGTAAAGTGTTATCCATTTATCAGTGTTTGTCATGATTATTTGTTATTTAAAATCAATTATTTGTTTCTCCAGACAAAAATATTGAAATGACAACAGATATATATTTTTTAATTGTAATCATATTAAAGAACCCAAAATAGTGTTTAACTCAACTTAAGCTTTTAGTTCCAAGTATATACATAAATCAGTTAATTTGAGAAATATTCATTTCATTCAAGCTGATTTTTATAATATTTTTTTTTTTTAGTCAACAAAACTATTGTTTAGTGTTACAGTTTTTTGTTGTTTCACAGTTTCAATTTTTTTTGACAAAACCCTTCACCCTGAAAGTTTTCTTTTGTTATTTTTGTTATTAGTGCTATTTTATCTATTTGAAATTTATTATCACTATCCAATATTAATATTTAGCATCAAAACTATTTTAATTTACAAATAGCAAGTAAATTTTACAAGCAATTGCAGAAATAGCAAGTAACACACTGAATTTAACATCAAATTTTTTTTTTTTTTGGTCATTATTATTATTATTATTATTTACAACTTCAAACAAATCATTTTTAGAATGTCCCATATGGACATAAAGATGCAGTCACACTTATTTGAAGAGAAAATGATCAACGTCAGTTTTATTCACACCATCCGCACCTAACAGCAGGATCAGGAAGCTAGTGGGGTGTGAAATATCAGCTTCATTTAAAAATGATTTTTCCCTTATATCTCCTTCAGCACTTTTGTACTTTACTGTAGAAAAAAAAAAAAACTAAATTGAGACACACTCTGCATATCCAACAAGGTCCATCATGGATAGGGCCATAATCAGGCGCCACATTTGTTGAAACATCATTTTCACGTAAAACAAGGATGCAATACATAACACAGGCTTCCCACAATGCCTTGAGATCCCAGGGGCCACGTAAAGAATCACCACTCACAAGATTCATCGTAGAGAAACCGTAAATAACTCTAAAAGGCCTGGGCTGGATTTGTTCGTTTGCCTGTGCTCAAGTCTGACATCATCTGGAAAGCATTCCAAGCAAACCTGTCCCGTGTTGTTGCATTTGTCTGAATTGTGCCGGATGAAGCAGAATTTTGGCTCTTGCCTGTGCGTTGCGTGCTGGCTTCTCTCTTAAGAGCAGAAGATGGATCAGAACATCAACTTTCTTTCAGTAGTGGAGAACGAGAGAAAGAGGAGCCCTTGTAGTGTCTTCAATTTCCTTCTCCTTAACGGTAGTTGGTTCGATCATTAATGTACCAGGGAAAGGCAGCTTTCAGCAGTCTGCTGGTTCTAGTTTGATCTCTGCTGCTTCAGCTGTCAGTGACATGCCAAAGCCCTGTATAAGAAAGAGGAATTTGCCCTCCGAAATGCATTTGCAGAAATTAAAATGGGTATAGCCTGAGACTAGACTGCAACTGAGATTGGGTTGAATGCTGCCAGGTGCAAAGAAAAAGGCACAAATCTCATTCTTTTTCTCGAGATAAAAGGCTAAGGAGAGTTTTTTTTGTTGCCTTTTGAGTATTTTATGTAATAACAGCAATAAGTTAGTACAAATTCTGTGTGGCAATACTTTTTGTAACTCTACAACTGTTGGCAGAACAACTGTTGGCAAACGGGGCAATCACACAGGACTTACGTTTCATCTGTGCTATTTTTTGTTGTTGTTGTTTTGGCTTACATCATGCTAAATTGTTTTTTGTCTTCCAGTTTAATTTAGTTATTTATACTCCATTTCTTTTACATAGACACATTTTAAATCTTTCCCCTGCCTTATAGAATTCCAGTTAAAAACCAGTACTTGTAGGGTTGCTGTATATATATATATATATATTTATATATATACATATATATAGATAAATAGACACACACACACACACACACACATACATACACTACCATTCATAAGTTTTGGGTCAAACATATTTAAATTACTTCTATTTTTGAAAGAAGATGCTTATGCTCACTAAGAATGAAAAATACGGTAAAAACAGTAATATTATTACTATATATTATTATATTACAATTAACATTAATAGTAGACTTATAATAAAAGTGGTCACACATCATTTTAAGGGTCCAATTCTCACTATTAACAAACCATTAACTACGCCTTTTTCCTCAATAAACTTATTAGCTGCTTATTAATAAGGATGTAGAATATGGTCATGCAGACGATATGCTTTGTAAGCACTAATAAACAGTATGTTAATAATTAGCATGCTAATAAGCAACAAGATAATAGTGAGAATTGGTCCCTAATGAAATGTTAAAGAAAATGTAAGTTATATACATGCCCAACCACAATATAATCATAATCAGAAAAATAATAAGAGATGGAGAGTGATAGTTGCAGTAGCTCTTTATGTTTCTATATCTCCTATATTTAAAGCTTTTACATGCAATAACATGTTAAAAGTAGTTTTATTTTGGCACCCCTATTTCAGTTCGGTTGTACCTTATCCATGCAAGACCCTGTCCTCAGTGAACACCCCCTAACTGAACTATCTCTCAAAACCTCATTTTGCTTTCTGTCCATTTTTACAGGTAGTAAAATTCCAATTTTTTTCTGTTTTCTTTGGGCATGCGGTTGAACGTCCCACCTCTAAAGTGACCACTTCCTGTTCCGCTTCATCCCGGACAGCAGCATGGAGGTATTTAGTCGTCTGAGACGAGTGCTGTCTGTTTTCCTGCGGTTGCTTCACCCGATTCCCCTCCACTGCACACCAGATGTAACCAAAGCAGAGGACAAAACAAGTGCATTATTTTTTCAGAGGCATGTCTAGTATAAGACAGTGATGCGCGCTGACAGGGCCTGCTAATTGGAGTAAATTAATTTACCTCGGGCGCCATGTTCTCACAAAGTGCCGCGCTCCATGTGAATAAGTGATGATCGGCAGGGCTCGTATAAGCCCCGAGTTTTTAAATCATTTAGCAGCGCATTCTGCTAATTAGCACAGAGAAAGCCGGCTTTCAGCTACAATTAAGACGGGCCTCTGTCAGTCAGGGGACCGCAGCCGGGAAGAAGCACTGATTTATTCATCCTGCAAGCAGATGCTGAGTGCATTGGGGGTTTGGATGGAGGGACTTGGAGATGAAGCAAGCAAGGGGATCTGAGAGATGAAGGCAGTGAGGGAGAGGACTGCAGTATGTGTGTGGGTTGTTATTAGTGTGCTGGTGCAGAAATTTTGTTTAATTTTTTTTTCTTCGCAAGAAAAAGCCCAAACAAAGCAATAAGATGAACTACTTCAGTACAGTAAGTCTGCCATTGAGGTAACTTGTGATTGGTCACCTATGGGCTTTGCATAGTTGACAAGTCTCTTTCTAGGACTGTAGCAAGGTCATTTCTCTTACGTTTGAGTTCAGGTTGAAACTTAATATAATTTAATTTAAGGAAACACTCCCCCGCCAAAATGAAAATGTCATATACTTCCCCCTATGCCATTCCAAACAGTCCAAATTTTCTGATCTTTTTATATGATGAGCAGATTTAATTTAGGGTTTTATTCACATTAGTTATGGCAAATGCTCAAACATGCTTGCTTGAAGTTTGAGAACCAGGTTCATACTTGTGTGTTATGCAGCACATTAACGCTTCCCTAAGAATCATTAGGCAAGTATGATTGAGCTTCTTTTTATGCTTGCTGATCAATGTGAGTAAAAGCCTAAATTGCGTATAACATGATCAGGTCTCTTGAGTAGTGTTTAAGCTGTTGTCAACAAAAAAAAAACAGCTTTAAATCTTCCCCAAAAATGTGTGCTAAAATAAAATCTTTAACATTTGAAATGATCAAACTAAAATGGCTATAAATATTAAATAATATAGTTTTACTGTATTGTAAAGTATTGTTGCTAAATACAAAAAATACAGTAAATATTAATTAAGTTTAATATAATTATTATTGTTTTTTTTCCCATGTATTTTTTTAGTCATTCGTTGTTGCAGGATTTTAGCTCGATTTCATTTTTATCTCAAACCTTATGCATAACCCCTCAATCGTCTTGCTGTCTGCTCTCTGAATACATTGGTCCAGAAAAAAACTGGTCTCGAAAGACAACACAGAGGCTGAAATACCGAAACAAACACTATGGGTACAGGATGTTCATCACAACAAAAGCAAACTTCGGCCAACCAATCGGCAAGAAGAGGTGAGGATATTGCACGCACTAAACCCCACCTCTTCTTGCCGATTGGTTGGCCGAAGTTTGTTTGCGCGCATTGAACACCATATCTTCTTTTTTTTAGTTAGTTTTTGGAGTGATGAACATCCTGTAGCCATAGTGATTGTTTCAGTATTTCAGCCTCTGTGTTGTCTTTCGAGACCGGGTTTCCCCCCCAATGTATTCAGAGAGCAGACAGCAAGACGATCAAGGGGTTATGCATATGTTTTGAGATAAAAATACAATAGTCTTAAAATCCTGCAACATCGCATAAAGCACCTTTAATATGGCAAAAGTTTGGCCAGACCTGTATCTTCAATATTAAGTTGTTATTTTTCGATTTATTTATAATTTGAAAAATCATGAATAACCTTTAATTAATTAAAATTAAATTACCAAAAATACATCAATTCGATTAGATAAATTAAGATAATAAAATTAAGAAACACTTGGAAAAATAAACTGGCATGTTTTTCATGATTATGTTTGCTCAAAACCATATATGCAAGATAAATGAAAATAAAACAAACTAATATAAGGTAGTTATTTGGCAACACTGTGTTGTGACCCTAAAGTGCATCTCAAATCCAAAGGCAGAGCTCCAACTTTAATAGCTCTAAAATACACACTTTGACACATAACGTTAACTCATCTGTTTTGAAAGGAGGAAATGCTCTATAGCTTAAGGAAATATATTTCTGGACCTTCGAGCCAAACGTCCATTATTTTCAGCGATCACTCAACAGTCTACACAGAACATTTCGAGTTTGTCTTGGCTCGGTAACGTCACTAGAACAGTCTGGCAGACCCTTTTAAACAAATTTACAAGGTGCTTGACGCGTAATGAGAGAATGCTTTTCATTCTCGCATCCAAATATTTGACTGCAACACTGCGGAAGGTCTGGGCTTGACGCTGACTAACATCTCTGCTCTCAGGCATGATGCCAGCGGATCCATGTAAGTACATTTTATCAGGCTGGGGGGATAAACAAGGTAGGTTTGGCTCCTTTTTTTTCTTTCAGGTGCTTGACGTATCTGTGCGTTTGGCTGTGCCCTCTGCTTTACAGGATCCCTTCTGACCTCCGCTCTGTTTTGCATCTCGAAACACGTCCCGTCGGGCTAATCTCCAACAGATACGAGCCATACATTTTAGATCAGAGGATTAAGCCCATGGTAAAATGCAATGAATCAGTAAAAAGCTACAGTTCTTCCTGCTCGGCCTTGCACATGCGATCTGACGGATGACTCCTCGGGTTCATCCGTAACCCCGACAGCTTCAGTCTATAAACAAAGCCTCATTTCAATTCCGACACCGAGATGTGACACTCGTGCGGCGAACGCTCACCCGAAGCTCCTCCAGCCCTACCGATTTATTCAAGGTCAGGCCCGCGTCTTCGTTTGTCTTATCGCATAATGGCTCGCAGGCTTCTGCAACTTAGAAATTTGCGTCTGGCTGTGAATAATAAATGTCGTTCAGATGAAGCCTCTATAGATTTAGGACCCTGAAATTGTTTGCATGGCGCTGTTTTCTTCCCTTGGCTAAACTTTGTTGACCAGTATTTTGTCAGGTATTCCTGATATGCTTTTCCTTGGTTATAATTACTTGATTTGGCTTACTCTCGCTGTCTCTCACCAGTGCTAAAAGTCTTTCACTTTGATCTGAAAGTCTTTGCAGGCTCATTGACTGTAATGAGATCTGGAGAATCCATAAAGACGGCTGGGATTTGACTGGGAGCCGAAAACACGGAGCTGGGAATCAGCCGCATTTCACGGACGGAGCAAACAAAATAAAAAAAAAAAGGCAGATCTCAGATGACTTGGCAGCGCTTTGCCTTACCCTCCTCTACGCCAGATCCGAACATTAATTTCCCCACAGTCTGGAATTCCTGTGTGGAGCGGGGGGAATTCACAGGAGAAGGAGGATTGGCATGGAGGCTTCTAGATGTTTCTGTTTGCGGCCCAAAAGGGGCGTCCCGTGATGAGAGCCAGGGTTTCTATAATCTCAAACGTTGACAAGCGTCCAGTCCATCAATCAGGGGCTCCAGGGTTTCGTTCCTTTGCTTTATCCAGGCCAACTTTCACACGGTCACCGCTGATGTCTGATAAAGCTGCTTTATTAGGTCAAGGAGAGATGCAGAGAGGGCTGCCCTAGCGCTAACCAAAGGGTTCCTCTGAACGCTACCCAGACGGCCTTGCCAGTCGCTGGGATGTGTTTCTCCATCAGATAAACATCAGGGCAGCTTTTCCTTCTTAATCTGTCAAAAGGGTTCAGACAGGATCTAAAAATACCCTGTCGGTGTTTGTTCATGATGTCCAACTAAATTAGGGGAGGAGCAGGGATAAACAGAATTTGCATCAGACAACTTAAATGAGTCCAGGGTTTTTTATTAGATTATACGTCCATAATTACATTAGGTTTTAAAGTGATAGAGAATAACTCTGACAAAACATGTTGCTGGGTAAGGAGATACAATAAGATGTTGAAATAAAGCCATTTTTAATGACAATTTGTTGTTTCGTATGAGGTATGTTTTTAATATTTGTATTTACAGGTGTTTCTTTAGTTTCTCGTCCCAGCGATTTTTTTCATCTTTTTTTGTTAAATGAAGGTCATAAAACTTATTAAAAATGTATTTATATTTTAAAATCATGAGTATGCACTACATATATATATATATACATATATATTACAGTATAACCTTCATATACAGTAGATACTGTATATATATATATATATATATATATATTAAACTCAGTTTTTCTTTGTTTTTTTGTCAAAATTTCTAAATTTATAGTGTTTTTAAAAGAGTTACATAAAAAAACATTAGAGTTGAAGAAACACTCCTGAATATTTATTTATCAAACAAAAGCTTTGAAACTTTCAACAAATGTTTCAACAGCATATTTTATTATTTAAAAGGGCCAACGAGAGAATTGCATATGCAAATGAGACTTCTAAATACAGTAACAAGAAATCAGCTGTGTCTGACAATCTGCAAAAACCTTTATATATTTGGATGAAGCTCAATGTTTTTTGTATGAGGAGACATGAGGATAAAGATTTTCATGTCGATTTAGAAACGGCGGTATTATGCACCTTTTACACACTTGTCTGTGTGAGTAAACACCTGCTGTTAGCAAGCACTCACATATATATATGTGGGACTTAGAGGTTAACATATCATCAGTATGATTTCACACACCACATACCCCCTTACACAACTCCATATTTCATGGCAGTCTATCCTATTTATTATTAATAGGCATGTAAATAATCTTTTGCCGACCTGAGGTCTCAGGCTCAATTATTTTGATTGTGTTTTCTCCTCCAGTGTCCCAGCTGAGCTGTGTGGCCTGGCCTGAGTCCTATCAGCATAACATATGATTTCATGCTCTCTGCCCTTCTGCTGTAACCAGCTAGAGTATTGCTGACCTTCAAACTTAAATTTCTTTTCCTCTGTTCCTCTTCGCAACCTTCTCTGTCTCACATTTTATGCTTTTTCTCTCACTTTCTTACTTGTGATGTCTATTTCACGAGTTGTTTGTTATTGGAGAAGTTATTTTAAAACATTCACTTGAACTGATCCACAAATTTATGAATCACTGGTCTCAGTAAGTTTACTAGAAACTACAGTTACTTGACATATTAAATATCATATTAATGTCATAGCAATTGAAATCTGTAAGTTCCTGTGATTTAAACATTACTTGTACTCTACTTGCATGAGGTTAGCTGTCACAGTTTTACTCCAGAGAGTATTTCTCAGGCAAGGTTTATTATTCAAAAAAAAGTTAATTTCATACCCAAATGACAAAGTATCAAAAACTTTTCAAACATTTCCATTATTAGTAGTCTGGGAAAAGTTAATTTAATGCCTTAGATTTTTGTTATTAGTAGCAAGCGGGGCATGTTGTCAGAATAGCATCTAACTATAAAACAGTTATGAAACAATGTGCATTTATATTGTATACACAGGTAGATTCCATTATGACAACATGATTCCATTGTTAACATATATAAAACGCTGTATATAATATTGCTACATTTTGTAAATTAGGCTACTGCTGTAAGAAAAAGAAAATATACTGTACCAATTATAAACATGTATTTGATCAAATTTGATATTTTTAAAACAATAATAGTAATTGTTTTCTATTTTAATATATTTTAAAATGTTATTTATTTATTTATTTTATTATTTAAAACATTTTTTTATCTTCGTAACACAATTTTTTTCAGTGTTTAAATTTTTTTGCACCCTCAGATTCCTGATATTCATATGGTTGCATCTCGGCCAAATATTAACAAACCATACATTAATGGAAAGCTTATTTATTCAGTTTTATATTTTACAGTTACTATTTTTTAGGGGTGGGACGATACAGGTAACTCACGATTCAATTCTGTGGCGATATATGGCCCACGATAATGATAATATCGAT
>JAUCNO010000152.1:8208934-8231614 GCA_032353835.1 Enteromius viviparus
GTTAGTGTATCGATTATTTATTGCGACAGAGGGCACAACAATATATTGCAATATCGATTTTTTTTCCCACCCCTACTATTTTTATGGAAACCTTCATAAGATTTATTGATGAGTAGAACATTCGAAAGAAAAGCATTCCAAATCTCTTCACTACTAATTTTTTCAATATAATGTGTCCTTGACAAATAGTATTTCTATAAAAAATCGTTTACATGCCATTAAATATTGTTGTAATTATATATCCAGTTTCCTTATGGGCAACACATTATAGGCTATTCATA
The DNA here is from genome assembly GCA_032353835.1 of Enteromius viviparus. Taxonomy (NCBI): domain Eukaryota; kingdom Metazoa; phylum Chordata; class Actinopteri; order Cypriniformes; family Cyprinidae; genus Enteromius; species Enteromius viviparus. Next base: position 8,209,216 of record JAUCNO010000152.1, read on the forward strand.
TGACTGCTGTATTGCCTATATTTTACTTTTAACAATGCACTTCAGTAGTTCTCTCTACTATAGAGTGCTGAAGGGCCTGTTTGTTCAGTCAAGGCTGAACGTGTTTATTTCTGCTAGACTGGTGGTTAGAGGCCGTGTCCCGTATCACCACAGCAAGTCACTCATTTACACATACACACATGCACACACACACACACACACACTGTTTGTTCTCCAGTCCATCATTATTGTCCAAATCAAGCCACAAACAAAGGCTCCTTCCCCCGCGCCTGGCACTTGTTCGCTAATAATTAGCCTGGGGTCATTGTTTTTTGATATCGTGGTGAGAAGGGTAGGTGCGTAGAGGAAAGGAGAAAGAACGAGGTTTCATTTGCATAGCTGTGCTACACTGAAAAGTAGCCACTTATTACAAGTGCAGGTCAGCTAGTCGCTCGCACTGTTCAAAAATAATTACCCTGATTCCCCATCACACATTTGTTTTCATTTAAACTCCCCGAAGCCCTTGAAAATCTGAACCTGTGCCCCACAATGCAGTTTTTTGGTCATAGAGTCATGCATGCTTGTTATATGTGTTTGTTTTGTGAGATATTGCGGATGCCGTATCAGACCAAACACACTGTTAAGGAGCTCGGCAGCTCTGCTGAATAGAAATGAGTCAGGTGGCTCCCAGTGCTGGTGATACAAGTGATCAATATGAGGAAATGACCCCAAAAACAAACATAAAAACCCGCTCAAACCACTCTTGCGCTCGGGAAATATCTTTGAAGCAGTGTAAACAGTAACATAGTAAAAACGAATCAATACATTGATGTGTAAACACGGCAGCTTGAATGTGTGGAACGTGCGCAATTCTACCAAAAGGCCTTTATTTTTTCATCATGTTTGTTACACCTAAATCTCACGAGTGCTATTTTGAAAAATCTTGCCAGCCTGCCGAAATGAAGTTTGCATGGTGAATGACCACGAGCGGAAGCGGCAGGATCATGCTTAACGTAATCACGGCACTAATGCACGCGCATTATTTCCTCTGTCATCACTGCACGTGGTTTTCACAGAATTAGTGACATCTCGCATTATTTCGGCGTGATTAATTTGTGTTGGGGGCGTCTAGATGCAAGCGTAACTGCCGCGTGGCAAAGCAAATGATAGCAGAGCAGCGATTAGCTGTCATTTCCCCAGAGGAGAGGAATATAATATTAAACTAATTCTCCTGTTGAAGTAATCATGTTGTCTGTTCAAGGTGATGGACAACTAAATTAGGAGAACAAGTACGCTAGCATTTTATATCTGCGAGTGTTCTGTTTATATTTTTAATGATAGCACATCACAAACGAGTCTTTACAAGCCCCAAAATGACTGATAAAAAGCTGCCTCATATCCACAATCTGAGTGAGAAAAACATATAAACATTATAAATCAGTAAGCATGTGACGAAGTATTGTTATATTGTGATTATACATTTAATTATTGAGTAACATTAATGAAATACATGCACTTACTTTATGGTTAGTATTAGGGTTATTTGGATAATGCATAATTGTTATACTAATAGTACGAACATGTAACAAGGACACTGTAAAATAAAGTGTTACCAGAAATTCTAGATAGTTCACTCTCACATTTTCTTAACAAAAAAAAAAAACATTATATATCACAATTGTGATTTTTAGAAATTGATTTTCCAATTCCGAATTTTGAATGTATTTCTAATTATTACAAAGTGCCTGTTTCTCATATATATGACATATATTGCACACTTGCATCTTTGGCATAATTCCACTTAGAATCTAACAGCTGTAGCATTATTTGTCTTCAAACTTTTTCTCATATTTTTTCTTTCCATATTTTACAATTGTAATTGTATCTCATAATAATTTGACTTGATGTGGCTTTATCTCTTAAAGTTGCAACACTGTATCAAAATGTGATTTTTTTGTGGATTTTTTTTAAACTGTGAGTTAATTTTTTAAGTTATTATAGTTCAAATATCTTATATATTATATTTTTTTATGATCAGTTAGGTAACAACTAACATATTTTTAACAGATTTTAATTATTTATTTTTTTTGGTTAATAAACATATGCATACAAGCTTGCTTTGCTATGAGGAAACACGCACAGACAAGTGCACTAATAAAAACTCAAATCTCAGATGTTAAAACTTGTAATGGCCAGTCTCTGGGGTGAATCTCCCGTCTGTCAAAGGAGTGTGGGAGTGGACTGTAAGTCCTAGAAGGGTGGGAGAGAGAAATAGAGAGTAAGAGTGAGAAGGAGAAGGAGAGGAAGTGTTTCAGCCTTCCATCTGGGCCTAAAGAGAGTCTGACTCTTGCTTCAACTCCTGATATAATCCCACAGGACCAGCATCCATAGCAACCATTCACTCATTTTGTGGCTTCTCAAATGCATACCATATGAACTGCGATTAACTCTTTCATTTAAAACAAGTATAGACAAGAGAGAGTAGCAAGAATGATAATAGGAAACAGATGGTTAAAACAACAGGTCAAACTTTACACACCTAAAGGCAATAGTCTATCTATTCCATATATTTACATACATTTATAGTTGCTTATACAGTACATGCATATATATGTGTATATATATATATATATATATATATATAGAGAGAGAGAGAGAGAGAGAGAATTAAATCCTTTATTATTACTGCTTTTAAATAAAAGCAGAAATAAATGAAAATATATAAATGCATTAATTATTGCTTAGCCTATTAGTTGTTAAAAGTTTTTTTCCCACTTAATATTAAGTCACTAGTTCCCCCTCAAAAAAAAAAAAAAAAGCAGTATGAAAGCCCTGAATGAGAATCCCTAATGTCAAATTTCTTGGGAAACCCTGAGACCGAGTTCTCGCTGAAAAACTCTCCGTGATGAAATGAGTTGTGCCATTTTTCTGGAAATAAGGAAATAAATTGGTGCACCTTACTCCATATGGTGACTTTTAGGACCGTTCATATATAGTTCTTTTGACGTGCACTATTAAAAACTAACATATTACCCACCGCTGGCACTGCACCAGTGCTCTCACATGTAATTAGATTTGATTGCACAATCAACTGGGACCAAATGAACCGTCATATGTTTAGAGGCATAACTCCTGCAGCACAATAGTGAGCTGTCAAAAGACGCAGAGGCCTCGTCCAAGAACATGTAGGAGAGTTTTAAAGCGAGTCACAGCCGTTCTCCTGTGGAGAGCCATTCATTACGGGAGAAACTCCAATTACTCAGCGCTGGAGTTTCTGGCAGGCTGGAGAGAGAGGTGTTCTGTCTGTTTCCTGCCAAAGCCTGTATAGAAATGTTTGTTTGGCCTCCTGTCAGATAATCGTATTTTCCTGTACTCAGGCTGTTACCGCGGCTATGAAATGGATTTAAAGCACTCTTAATTCTGAAATGTTATGTATTTGTTTGAGTAATGTGGAAAACCTGCTGTTATCCATTCAAATACCGTAGGCAGGTGTTTGGAAATGCAGCTAACTTGTTTTTAAGGAATGTTTTGGGTTCAGTGCTACTTACTTAGCAACTACTTACAGGATTGGTGGTATAATGTCGACTACCAAACAAAATCATTTGTCGAATTAATGTTTAAATAGACAAATGGAAAAGTAGAAAACTCAGCGTTTTGATGTGGACATAACTTGTTAGCTTATATATTAGCATGCTAACCAGATGATGTTATCAGATTGAATGCTAATTAGCCGTTACCATTCAAACTGACTCAAACATTTATGCAAATAGCATACACACACACACACACACACACACTCATTAAGATTACAAAGAATCAGTCAGTGGAGTTGATAAAACAAGTTAGCATTTTTTTTATTACTTCTGGTCAAATTCTCCTTAAGTCAATTTACTATTATCATACAAACACAATGAATTTAGTTCTTCACTTTTTATTAATAACATTTAGGCTTAAATTATTATTTTCACAAATTATTTTTTTATTTTACAGCTCAAATAAATCATTTATTCCCTTGTTTTATTCTTTTGTTTGTTATAACCATAATTTTTTTTTATATCATGTTTTTTTTCTTTTTTATTTCTTATTTAAATTAGATTGTTTAATTTATTAATAAAATTATACTTTTTATTACATATTATGTTATCAGTGATAATTAATTAATTGTACTAATCCAGAAAATGTCTGTAAATTTTTTTTTGTTATTATTAAAAAAAAAAAAAAAACGGAAAGTAAAAGACTATTTTCATTTAATGTTACTGTAACCATAAATTTAAACCATATTATTTTAATTTATTTTCCTTTAATATTTTTTTTTATTCTGCAGTAATTAGCACAGTACTAGAAACTGTATCAATAGTACATAATTTATTGGTATTAAATACAGAGAATTTCTTTAAGAAAACCAAAATTGTTGATAAAAAAAAATCTTAAATACAAAAAGTACAATACAAATAATTTAGAATAAATTAAATAGTTCTTTGTTACATAATTACAGCGTTGCAGTGGATGAATGGCACGGTGTTGCTGTGGGCACAGTGAGGGTGACTGTTTGTTTTGCCATCATGTCCATCGGGGTGTATTTATCTGGTGACCGCAATTTCTCACACATCAGACTGACAGAAAACAAACAGACGGGTCCTTCCTCTCTTTCTCACCATCCACTCACTTGTTATATGTAATGGGCAAAACACAGAGGGCTTGGGGCTGTGTGTGTTTGTTTCTCTCATGGCACCGCAGGTATCAGAGAGCATGAGGGATGTGTATTGTGTTGTGTTGTGTTGTGTGTGTGTGTGTGTGCTCTTGTCCCTTATGTCTTAGTCTGTGAAGATGGACTCCCCCTCACAGATGGGGCTTTAATTAACACATGGGCTCTCTCATCACAACACCACGGCCAGGTGTCGCCCAGGAAACCGTCTCAGGACCAGGCACCTGGGACCTGTGCTCAGGGAGAGGAGAGCAGCCAATAACACACAGACTACACACTAGTCTTCAACTTAACACAGCCTTCACAGTTAATAAATCCGATTGAGTAAAGGTAGGAAAATAATGTAAAAAAATTAATTGCTAAACATGATAACTCAAATCTTTTTTTTATCTAAATAATTTACAAGATATCAGTATAAGGCATTTTATATTAATTAGTAATTATGATAATTATCGTTAGTGTAACTGCACACTTTTGTAAGACAGCAAAATCAAAATTTTTAGGCAATATACATAGAATTGTGTTTGCCAGATATTTTAATTAAAATATAATTAACATTATATTAAAAATTATGCCAGAAAGTATTCTGACACTTTCTGGTTGACAAATGTTATTTGATCAAGTTCATAGTTAATGAACTACGTCTTTGGTTAAAACACCTGTGAGAACTAAACTACAGTCAACTAAAAAAGTCTTTGCTAAAATGGCTCAGAGAAAGTTGTTACTCAGGCTCAAATACATGGCTGCAAATAGATTTCTGCGGCACTGTTATTGCGTATCTTACTGCACGTTTTCAATGCAAATTCAAAGTGAAACTTCCACTGAGTGGCGCTAAAATGTGGTTTAAATAAATGACCCTGGCATGTTTTTGTTATGTTGATATACACCCGTATTGCTGTGTTTGTAGTTGCTTCAGGTACATATTACAGAGGTTCCTAATTCAAATATCCAAGAAGTGTCAAAGGATATTTCACCCAAAAATATCTTTTACTCACCATTGAAGCATCCTAGGTGTATGTAACTTTCTTCTTTCTGACAAATCCAATCGGAGTTATAGTAGAAATTGTCCAGACCCCTCCAAGCCTTTGATTGGTTTTAAATAGGTGATAGTGGTTACATTTCGGACGACGTGAAATAACGTGCCCATATTCATAATAAAACGTCCCTCACACGCCACCAGTGGGTGAACAACGTCCTACTATAGCGAATTCGTACATATTTTACGAGGTGTCTAATTTAAACAAATTCATATGATTTTTGCCAAATCGTATGTATTTTACGAGTTGCCAATTTTTATGAATTTGTATGAATGCCCTTCATGTTTTTTGGTTTGTGTTGCCATTGTGTTTTCTTCTCTCTCCATTCTCATCACTAATCATCACATAACACAATGTGTCTTACGTCATCTGCCAGGACTGCTTCTGGTTTCCACAGACAGCAGATGTGAGAGAAAAGTGCTTATTAAGTTTGAAATGGATATTTATTGTACAAAAATGCATGGATTCGTTACGTGATAAACGGCTATCAGCCATCCAAAGTGTAACGGCTATCACCCATTTAAACCCATTCAAAGGCTTGGAGGGGTCTGGACAATTTTTATTTTATCTCAGATTTGATTCATCTGAAAAAAGAAAGTCACATACACCTAGGGTGCTTTAAAGGTGAGTAAAAGACAGGATGCATCAAAAGTATCTTAATTTTTATTCTGAAGGTGAGCAGGAGTTTGAAGGGTTTAAAACGGCTTGTAAGTAATTAATCAGAAACCTACCTGATATGTTAACAAATGTAAAAGTAAGATAAAAATGCATTTGTTATGCAGCAAAGATATTTTGACTTCCTTGTGCATATGAAGCTGAATATGATGACAATGTTCAAATGCATCAATTTTTAAATCTTGCTTTAAAGTTGTTTTGAATTCTGCAAGTAATTCTGCAAAAATTTGACTCTGCACCTGCAAATCATACTTTATGTTAAAGTTAAGGGAGTTTTAATGCCTCTAGTGGTCATTTCAACTGGAAACTGCAGCGATTAGTATGGATAAGTAAGTTTATTGAGTTTTGCAGAATTGTAGGTAGAGGCACGTATTTCCAATGAGCCTATGTTGGAAAGTTTAGCATCATTGACTTGCAAATGCTGGTAGGTTTTTTGTTTTTACTGTATGTAACACAAATCAATTTCATATTTCAAGCATAAAGCGTCAAAGTTTCTTTTGAGACCACTAAACGTCCTGAAGTTAATTACTTTTGATCCTTTGCAACTAAATGTACTTTCACTTCACATTTTCTCTGTAATGCCACATCTCATGCAACTCACAGCGCCCGGTGTTCCCGCAGACCTCGGAAGTGAAGCTGTCGTTGACATGTTCTCAATTCCACCAGCATCTGGCCCCAAACAAGAACATCAAATCCCACCCAACAGCTCGCCAGAGCGTGCCAACTGACACTCTCCATTACGTGTCGTGCCCGCAAAGAGCCGTGGCTCGCGGAGTGGCAGGACGGAGCACTTCCCATTAGAACCCTAAAGAGGAGGACATCAAACAATCTGGGGAGCAGACATAACCTCGGGAGGGCCACACATCATCATATTTTAATAGAACATGTGGCTTCTTTGCTGTTGTCTTGTGTCCAAATTGCAATAGTGAATTCTGTCCAGCTGTCGATCTACAAATGGGGCTCAATTACCCAGGCACTAGCTGTAGCGTATGTACGAGAGCGCCGTCTCTCTCCTCGCTCTGCCAGACTCCTGGCTCTAATTGTTGAACAAAGTGAGACAGAGTAGTTTGAGTCGCCTTTGGTCAAGCTTCCATGAGGGTGACAGGTGACATCATCCAGGCTGACATTGTTTTCTTGGCCCCCCACTTCAGCAACCCTCTGTGCTTCTGTGTCTAAACGCTGGGAAGCGTTGGATCGTAACACAGCGAAACTGCAAAATTGACTTTGCCACCTTCATAATGGAGCTGTTGGCACGTGACGCTTGTGCCGCACAACACGCCGTTTCTTTCGAGCCAGTTTGAGCATGCTTTTTTAATGATTGGGGTTACGGCATCTGCGTTACGCTTCCTGTGTGTTCCTATCACCAGGCGATAATCAAAAAAAAAAAAAAAACAGCTTTTGCTATTAAATATAATCTTTTACATGCAAGCAATCAAATAACATGACAGTGTTATCTAACCAGTAAACTAGTGTATGTAGTAAGTTTGGACTAAATATTCAAAAGCAGTTTTCTTTGAAATCTTTCTTTCAAAAGGACTTTTCATAAAACGGTTTCATTTATTAATTGAGAATTATTAGTGGATGCCAGCGGTAGAGTTACAGTATCACAATACAAGGCCTTTGTGGCCTTTTGGAGGCCCTTTGGGAACGTTTTGGCTTTGCAGTCCTAGATTTCATTAGATTATGATTATCAGCAGACTAAATGAAATACTTTGATGGCTTGAACCGATACATTTGGCAAAAACTGCTTCCAGTTGAAAATAGTCATGCATCCTTAAAACAAGATCAGTTGAGAGAACTGTGTGAGATAATTAGACTTGTTTTAGAGATTATATCTTGGTACATATTATTGGTAGGTCTACGTTTTTAAAATGTCTTTGTATTAAGTCTAATTAAGACTGCAATAATTTTGATAAAATATGGTCAAACTAATATTTTGAATATTTTATAATTTAAGATAACTATTTTCTTTTTAAATGTATTTAAATACACAATATATTTCTGTGAATTTTCAGCAGACATTCCTTTTTTTTTTAGATATCATTCTTGCTGATTTTTTCCTTCCTGATTACCAATGTTGCCAACAGTTCTTTGAATGAAAGGATAATGAAATATAAATCTTTAGTAACATCATCATTTTGTTCTTGTCACTTTCTTCCTTTGTATGTCTCCTTGCTGAATAAAGGATTAATTTCTTACTGTACACAAACTAAGAGGTAGCTATAGTGTAAATATTTTTTAAACATTTAGCGTAATCATCTTACAATGTTTTTTTTACGTTTATACAAAGAATCAGAATCAGCCTATATACTTATTTTTAAGGCTTTATCACTGTGGAACCGTGCTAATACATTGTTAGGTAGGCCATTTTAGTTGTGCCGTCAGCCTATTTAACATCTCTCGAGACCCCTGCACACTTCATAGAAGGACCCCGCAACCAGTTAGCATTACCCATGCACTCGGAGTGTAGTCCCAAATAGCATTACCTCAACTCCCAACATAACTTCCCACAGTAGCCGTGGCTCCCCACGGAGCGCGTATTACCCAGGCAATGAGGCGGCGTCTCGCCTTTTGCACTTCACTAGAGAACAATACCTGCTTTTTCTGTCACAGCGCCTGTATCGCTTCACTTAGTTTAGGTAAACAATCGTGCTCTATGACATCCTAAATACCTCCGAGCCCTCTGCGACTTCCCCTTGATGCAGAACGCCATAATAATCTTCATCATCACCGCCATATATTACCTAGGCCGCCTTGTAATGCCTGCGAGGCAGCGGCCTCTCCCATCCCCGGCAGCCCTCGCCTCTCTCCGCATTTTCATTTCGTTTCACTCTCTCTCACTTTTTATTTCCCCTTGGCTTCTGCTGCGGCTCCCTTTACAAAGCCCGGGAGCATTATCAAAACATTACGGTGCGCAGCATGTGTTTGATTAAAAAAGTGTAAAGTTACAAATTAGTTAATAAAATCATTTAGGCCGATCGCTGCAAATGGTGATAAATGCGTTCCATATGTTCCCAATAAAAAAAAAGAAAGAAAAAAAAAAACAAAAAATGAGTGCCATGTGCCCGTCCCCCTCTGTCTTTGCCATAAACAAATAAATTAAAACAATTACCGTGGCGCACGCCCTCCCAGTCTTTAATGAGAGTGCCGCCATATAAAAGATGTGACAGCTTTCATATCCTCAAAATGGTGTGCGTCTCTATCTGGAGAGGCTGGAAAGTTCCAGATGTTCCCGGTGAAAGGGCTTCTCTCCCCCTCTGTCTGTCCCTCTATCTGCCCTGCGAAACTTTATATTGCAGCGATTTATGTGGCTTTGGGTTCTTTAACTCCTGCTGGTTAATGAGAGGTGGTGACTGCAGGCGCTGTCAGTCCTCTATTAACCCAGCGCCTCTTGATCAGCGTTTTGTTGTAGATTATGGAAAATTTGCACCCGTCCATCTGTACACTATGTATTTAATCTCTAATTTTGAGCTACCCACCCACACTTTGTTCTTTTGCAGTGATTGTCTTTCTTTAAAAAAAAAGTGTTGTAAAGTAATTTGCTAAATGTAGCAAATTTTTTAAATGACCGAAGCCTCTCAACAGAACTTTAAACATTTTTCAATTAATTAATTAATCTTTTTTTTATATCCACCCATTCATCCACATATCTTATTTAAAATATCACATAACTAATTTTACAATTGAATAATAATACATAGATTTTTTATATGTTGTTTTAGTTTTCTCAGTGATATCAAATCTGAAAATGCACACCATGACAGTAATTTGAACAATTCCAATGTAACCATATTAATAAAGAAAATATGATCATCAAATCTTAGAATATAATACTAATGTTTGTAGAAGGTTTAAATATTTAAATATAAATTTAAATTTTGTATTAAATTAGAAGCTATTTTAATCTGAGTGAAACTGAAAAAGATAAATAATACGACAGGATGAAATATTAAGTAAACATTTAACAAATAACATTAGCAAATAACATTGCTTACACGTGGCAGTGTGTATTAGCAGTTTAATTAAGCAGTTTTATTTCCTCGGCTGGCAATTGTTTTACTTATATTGCTTCTGCAGCTGCTCATATCAATTAAATATAAGCATATATTAACAGTACACATGTTCCTTGAGTTTCTCATGTGAGCTATTATGCTGAATCAGCTTTCACTATGCAATAACTTGGCACTTTTGCTATAGGATAAATCTTCCCGCAGCAGATAACGCCAATGTCTCCACCTCGGTTTGGCCCTTGTCTGCTGGGCTTGGCCACCACGTTCCTCCATTACTCTTCATATAAAGAGCATGACAGCGGCTGGGAGGCCTGCCGCCGTGCCTGAGGTTTAGTCCGGCCTGGGGAGATGCAACACTGGGCGTGCGTCTGAGTGAAACAAATTGTTTTCGGGGGTCCTCACCAATCAGACTATCTCACACCTGCTGTAAAGCCCCCGTGCAGATAACCCCACGCGCACGCCCCGAATCAACCCACGCTGATTATTAGCCCTGATGTCTGTTTTTATTTGCTCTATTATTAAGTTTTTGTTCAGCCATGGCCAGGCCTCCATTTTTAATTGCGCCTCCTGGGGATGCAGCGATGATGGATGTTGAGCAGAATAGCTGAATAGGGCTGACCGCTATTGTAAACTGAAGGGTTTTGTCAGTGTGCATCTAGTGCAGTCTCAAACTGAAATGTATTTTGCAGACACTTTTTTTTAAAATGTTTTTTGTTGTGTGTGTGATACAATATCTCTTCAGAAAAGGATACATAACCCTGTACAATATTTTTTATCATTTGGTGAGGTTTAGTGTATTGGGACTCTTTGCCCCTTTAGCTGTATTGTTCTTGCTTTAATATAAAACAAGGAATTACTTTTATTCAGCTTTCTGAGTAAAACTGAAAACCCAGTTATACCAACAAAATCCCCCCCAAATGTGTCTAAACTAGCCTAATAGAGTTGAACGAACAGGTCATCTTAGTTGTAACTCAATGAGTTATTGAGCAATGTTGCAATTTGTTAAGCTCCCAGCAAGCATTGCAGCATCAATAAATGATGCAGTTCTTTGCTATAGCTTTGAAAACTCATTGGTTGCCATTTATTGCGATTTGTATTTAAAATGTTGAGGTCTGTTTCACATGCAGATAATATATTTTCCAGATTGAAGTGTCATGTTGCTTTATTCAGTATTTTGGCTTGGTAAGAAATGTTAAATATGACCATGGCATGTATTTAATAAAAATACAGTAAAATTTGTAGTATAGTAAAATATTTTCTGTTTTAATATATTTAACATTTTAATTTGTTCCTGTGATGCAAAAAAAAAAAAAAGCCTGAAAAATTTTCAGCGTCACATGATCCTTTAGAAATCATTCTACAATGCTGATTTAGTGCTCAATAAATATTTCCCAAGAGAAATATATATCAAGAGATAATTATATTATCATTGTTGAAATATTATATTATATATACATGTAAGAGAAAGAGAGAAGAAAGACTGTGCGGGCAAATTCCTCTGAACATTTGTTGCCATCTGTCAATGACCTTCACAGTCACACACACTCCAGCCACTAACGCTCAGTACGGCCCAGATGCTTGAACTATGTCCACTTGATGTCCATTTAGACTCAGCAGATAAAAAAACACACAGGAAGCAGACGAGGAGAAATGAGCCCTTTAATAGAGAGCCTTATAAAACAGGAAAAACCGCAAGAGAAACTCAATCACTCACAGTCTTATTTAGATGAGTTTAGTGGGATTTCAAACCCCGCCTGTGGCTTAAATGAGAAGTGTGAAATATAGTTTAGAGTAGAGCTGAATTGCAGTATAACTGTGTAATATAAAATTATAGAATTAAAAAAAAAAGAATAAAATATGCAAAGGATTTTAGAAATTGTTTGAAATTGAGGTTTCAGATCCAGAATGCTGATTGGTCAATAAATTATTAACATTTTAATTGTTTTATACTTTACTGCTTAAATATAAAATGGTAAAACACTTTACAATACAGTTTCATTTGTTCACATTAGTTAACATGAACTAACAATAAAAATATCAATAAAGCATTTTTGAATTTTAGCTAATGTTATTTTCAACATTTACTACTAAATTATTAATATCCAAAGATGTATCTGTTAATATTATTTTATGGACCTGAGCTATATTTTAACAAATGTCCTGCTCATTTTGTAGTTAATTCTTATTGTAAAGTTTTACCATAAAATGAATCACATTTCGTGTCCTTGAATAATTAGCATAAAATTAAGAACCTGATAACTTTTTCAAACATTTATTTGAAATGTGCATAATTTAATTTCATGTGATGGGTTTTTTAAAACAACTTTGACAATGTCACAGAGTGTGCTAATACAAGCTGATGAAATCCATCATCTGTCATTCATCATTCTTATGAATAGGTGATTAGATATGTGAAAGATGTTTTCACGATTTCATGTAAATGATCTAACAGGGCCAGTGTTATCTAGAAGCTTAACATGCTGTATTTTGCATACAGTATGAGCCCTTTTCTTATAATCTTATTAAAAGCACATTAGCTTGTGTGGATCTTAATGCATTCGCTGAGAGTTTTAATATCAACTGTGATATTCTGAAGTTCACCCACGTTAATCTGGGAGTGAGAATGCCCGCGTGCATTAGTCAAACAATGACCTTTATTCCGGTTTATAAACCGTGATCAGTGTCTGATCTCAGTTCCCCCAACTTCAACAAAAGCCATACCTCTGAAGGCCGCGGCACTGAAAGACAGAGTGCCAGGGAAGAGGGAGTGAGTGAGCGAGCGAGTTAGCGAGAGTGAAAAAGAGAACCAAGCGCTCTTGTCTTTTCCAGTTTAGGGAGTCCAGATGGGAAGTCATTTTTTATTCGTCTTGAGGCAGCACTTCACATCTGCTGGCCCAGATGCCTAATGAATACGGAAGCAGGGCCATGCTGTCGCCTCATTAATACTGCACTCGCACAGGGAACGGGGCCGGCCTGCACCCGCCATCCACCGCCGCCCCCCTCCCGCACTCCTCCCGGCCCCGCAGCCCGCTGGTGCAGAACCGCCGGTTCCCCGCTGGCTCCTCCGGGCCCGTGGCCGGCAGCTGGCGCCTCGCTGTAACAAAGCTGCCGTGCTTTGTTGGGCCTAATGTGTCTCTGTGTTGTCACTTAAGGTCTTTATTGGTATTAATTGATAGGATCGACCCAAGTTTGTCTTTTCTGGTGCTACTTCTTTTCGTGGCGGTCGCATGCTTGTGCCTTCGAGTGTAGGAATCCATTCAAACAGGTGTCGCCTTTAAACAGAGAAAGCTGAGGAGCTCAAAGCACATGTCTGTCAGATTTGACAGATTTTGCATTTTCCTCAGTGAATTAGAGATGTGTGTGTTAGACAGACGCCGAGGCTGGTTCTGTGACCTTTGCTTAATATGGCTGTTCAGTACTCTGGCTGTCGTTCAAGCCTGGGTGGGCAGAACACAAGAGATCAGAGTTAGTTACATATTCACTGGAACTCAAATGAGATGCCTTGACACCTCCAGTTCGTTTGGCACTAAAGTTTGGAGGCAAAGCGGTCTCTGCGCTCTCCAAGTGATATCAATCATATAACGTTCTTTAGAGAATAAACTACAGTAGATTGTAGATTGGCACTCTATAAAGGCACATATGAGAATGGGATCCGAGATTTAGCTGAAAATAAATAAATAAATAAATAAACTGAATCATGTTTGGTTCCGTTAACAGGACTTACATATCTATTTCCTGGAAATCTTTCCTTCAATAATTGTTCAAAAACCACTGCAACAGTGCTATCGAATCTACAGTGGAAAACAGATGATGTGACCAAGGTACGTTGTGACTCAATTCCCAAAAAGAACCATTTTAGTGAATCCAAATTATACCAGTTTAGATCGATTTTAAACTAATGACTCTTTTAGAGACGGTTCTTTTTAGTGACAGAAACATCATAACTTAGCCTACAGAGCTATCAGTGAAGTTTGATTCCTGAATGAATGAAAGAGTTGGTTCTATCACAACTGATTGCCAACTAATTTTTTAGCTCATTTATATTTGAATTTAAGAACATGTAGTTAAAGACACGTTTATTAGTTTAGTTGGAAGTATACTGGAAAAATAAATGAAGTTACTGATTTGTCTGTTTAGTTTAGTTGTTTAATAGGCCTATGTATTATATACCAAATTGTTGTTTTAAAAAAAAATGTTAAAAGCATTAGTAGTGGAATGGTGAAGAAACCTATATTATTAAGAGGAAAAGAAAAAGAAAAACTGGTTTGGAAAACACTTATTTGATAAAAAAAAATACGGTTTTATATAACTACAGTATTTTATAAATACATTTAAAATTTTAATTTATTCCTGTGAGGCAAAGCTGAACTTTTACATAGATTTATGGATAGCCTATATAATTACACACTCTTGAGGACATGTACAATAGGCTAAAAAAGAAATGGTGAGCACATAATATACTCGTATTACACTCCTCTAATATTCACACTGTGGGTAAACCAGCAGCTAACAGCCAACAGCCAAAGATATACAGTGACAGAAGCGCTTATGTATGAGAAAAATATACCCAGGTCTTTAAAGAATTGTCTTAGTCTGAGGGCAATTTAATTTGGTCTAAACAACAAAACGAACAAAACAAGCAAAGAACTAAACAAAAGGAAAGTTTATGTGGCTGTGTTAGCATCTAATAAAGAGACAAGGGCTCGGGGGAGAGGCTGAGCCCTGCCAAAATGTACCACGGCGGCCACCGCCCCGCCTCTTCCTGTCCTTCGTTCTGATGGAATGCCTGGCACGCTTCGCATTATGGCTGCAGAATGGAGGAGCGATGAGCGGGAGAGATACAGACGCTCGGCCCATGAGACGCACAGCCGAGCTTACTGCTGGATGCTTGTGGGGCCTGTCAGAACCAACCAGCCACCTGCCAGCCTGCAAGCGCCAGGCTACAAAACCTTGAGAATGTGGCAGAGAACTAATCCATGGCTCTTCATTAGCTTGAATGGGCTTGTATCAAAACAACCTCTGTAAGACAGAAAAAAAGACAGGCTGAGTGGATTTTCTCATTTGTTTAGGCAAAGTGATTGAAGAAAGAAGTCTTATGATTCTCTCAAAAGCTATATGAGATGTGATCTTTATTTAGTTTGAAGCTATAGGGTCTTCAGTAAGGGGTCCGCAGCAATACTGCCGGGAATTATTGTTTGCTGTTAACTGAATATTTAGTAAAATTATTGATTTAACTGCATTGAGACTATGAAATGAGAACAACTGAATTGAGCTGGATAATAACACTAACATGACAACATCGACACACTGAATTGAATCAACACTGGACAGACTTAATTAATGACACTGTTATCTTATGTAGTGCTGCATTAAACTGTATTCAGCTCTCAATTGATGAATTTTGCAGCATTCACCCTGTAAAAATAGAGAATAATGTACTGTATTAAAATGATTTTATCTTATTGTTTATTTTTAACAGGTGTTTTAGAGGTATTTTGAATTTCGCACTGCATTGTGGTGTTTCTGGTGTAAAATAAATGAATAATGGCCTTTCAGAAAATGGCATTTTTGTTTAGTGTTGACACAGTTATTGAACTGAATTAAAACAACATTGAACAAAAAAATTATACTACTATATTCTGTGGAGGTTTTTTATACCTGAATTGCTCGTTTCACAAATGATTACATTTTCAACATTAACATTAACCCTGTTTAGTTACTGTTAAGAATGTTTGAAACAATATGCATTGTATTAAACATTACTGTTTTCTTAAAACGAACGACAACGTTTTAGTGCTGTCAAAATAATGATAATTGATTGCATCTGAAATAAGATTTTCTTTACATAATATATATGTTTATGCTGTTTATTATGTTTCTATTAAAACACACACGTACAGTATATATATTTTGAAATGCATTTATATATTTATTTTTTATATTTTATATCTAAATATATTTCATATATAAATATAACATATTTTCATTAAATATATTTATTTTTTATTGTATTTATACTTCATACACAGTACATACAAATATATTTTTTGGACGTGATTAATCGCGATTAATTGTTTGACAGCGCTAGTAAAATTCAATATTAATTGAACTTTACCTAAAGTTCACTTGAATTGCACAATTCAAACAAGAATGTATTTGTAAATACAACATATCCATCCATGCAGCAGTATTTAAAAGCATTACAAAGTATGTATAGGAACTGCATTAAGTTAGATAAGCCTTAATACTGAATTTAATACAATTTCAGGTGGTTCCTGGAAAAGTCTCCTGGTTTAAATTACTCTATGGCCAACCTGATCTATTAGAAAAAACACAGACTGCTAGCTTATTTTTTATGTACAGATCACAGACATATTAGCCCTGATTGGATATCTGTTCTTATACAGGTTGTTATTGTCATACAGTATTTTGACTTTGTGATATTAAAAATGTACTCCTGCTGCATAACGAGTGTTTGTCCGACACAGGGCAATACAGCAACCTCTGCTGGCTAAAGACTAAAACTGATATGTGTGCAGGTGTGTGTTTTGCCATTTTGTGTGCATAAATCTGAATAAGCCAGCTGGA
The DNA here is from genome assembly GCA_032353835.1 of Enteromius viviparus. Taxonomy (NCBI): domain Eukaryota; kingdom Metazoa; phylum Chordata; class Actinopteri; order Cypriniformes; family Cyprinidae; genus Enteromius; species Enteromius viviparus. The sequence goes on from JAUCNO010000152.1 coordinate 8,226,210, forward strand.
AGGAGAACAAGCAGATCTTTCATTTATAATGAAGTGAATTAGAGTGAAGCCTTAATCTCAAATTCATATAACTCTCATGTTAAATGAACCAGTTTAACATATGATGCCAAAATCTTTTCAGCTCTTTATGTTTTTTGATACCATTAACTTATATCCAGATAAATCCTTCACATTTGCTTATTTTATTTCATTTATTCTTAGGATCAGATATAAAAACGTTCCACGTAAAGCTCTGTATCTGTATGTTCTCATAATTGTTCCTTTCAATTATGTTTCATTTGAAATGGTTAAATAAACATTAAGCAGGCAGTTTTGTACTTGAAACCCTGCCCGTGACCTTGCTGCAGCCAAAGTCAAATTGTGAATATTCCCTCTTGCTTCCCATTATAAAATTATATTTAGATCTTTTAGCAATAACGCTTTCAGTGGGAAGCAGATGAACTTTCGATACAAGAACACAATTGAGTTGAATCGGATCTCATCTTACATTATAACGTGATGTCAACTGCCAAAGGAACTGCATTACGTCTATGAGTGCTTAGGGTCCATGAGAGGTTTATTAAAGGTATAATGCATTATAAATATCTACATCTATGTCCTTTTGAATTGGGCCACTTGAGTTGGAGTGTGTTAATGGAGTAATGTATATAGACAGCACATTACCGTTACTATTCAATTAAGAGTGAAGGCTGCTCGCTGTCACCTTCAGTTAGCTTTCTCTAAAATCAACAAATGAGAAATATTACAATGGCCGTATTAATACTGCTCGCATGAAACCACTTACAGAAGGAACTGAAGTCACTATCACAATTGGTAATAAGTTTGAATGGAATAACTGTGGTATTGTCTGTCAAAAGCACTTTGTGTTGAGTTATGAGAAACTCTAGAATAGTGTGTTTACTTGTGGTTGAGAATCTTGTTTAATTTGCTCACTAGGCAACGCATTGAATTCAATCCATCACCAGATGCATCCGGATGCCACTGTGTGAACGTCTCAGAGAGTTTGTCTTGTTGTTCATATGTTGTAGATACAAAAATGGTGCACTTATTAAAATCATTTTTTTAAGCAGTGTTATAGAAGAATTATTTTGGGTTCCCCAAAGAACCCTCTAATGATCAGCTCTTGAAATAACAACATTTTTCCCCCTTAATTTGTCAACATTTTAATAATGCTTTTTTGTAATATAAAGAACCTAAAATTTATTACCTAAATCACCGGTTTGGTTACCGACATTTTCCAAAATATCTTCTTTTGTGTTTGACAGTTGTAAGAAATTCTGAATTTGAAACAAATTGAGTTAACAGTATTCTAATTTTGGTGAGCTATCGCTTTGCTAAAAATTTTCACCTTTTACTTCAATGCCGAAGTAAGCCTATGGGTTAAACTATGAGGAAAATAACGTAAATAACGAGGAAAATAACAACATGCAGAAAACAGTAAAACTACAAACTAATGTGTTCATAATTAACATAATACATTCAAATATTTCAATATCAAGCTGCAAAATAAACTGTTTTGCACAGCTATAGCTGCAGGTGGATCATGTCAATGCCAATATTTATATACATATATATTATGTGCGATTATTTATTTACATACAACATGTTAGATGTTAATCTCTATTTTAAGTTTGAGAAGGGTTAAATAAGCCCTACTTCCTGCACTGCTCATTGTCAGTCTGTCATTAAACATGATGAACTTCCTGAGTAAGGGGGTCTTTTTCGTTAAGCATTTGACAATTTTCCACAAGTCTATGCCAAAAATCATATTCGTACTCAGAGACAAGCTTCTTTCTGAAATCCCTGATGCATGTTTGAGGGGGAAAAAAAGACAGAAAGAGAGAGAGAGCAAAAGTGAGAGCGAGGAGAACATGTTTTTGTCATTTGCATGAACCCAGGAAACACAGTGTTGTCCAGAGTGGGGTTATAACTCATTGCAGATCTGCAGTGAGGCGAGGCTGGGCTCTCTCTGTCCAGGCTGGCTTCAGTGTGATGTGAACTCTCCCAGCATTCCTCACCCAGGACCTCAGCACTGTACAGGCTCCTGGATTACATGTATGTACACACGTACACCTGCGAACACAGCGGGACAGAAGGAATGTGAGGAAGAGAAATGAATATGTGGAAACCTGTTATGATTTGTATATATTCCCATCTGGCTCTTTAGTCATCTTTCTCTCAGCAATGTTGCAAGAAAGTTCATTTTTTTTAAATATCTTAAAAAATAGACCTGTATGAACATCTGTAATAGTGTTTTTTTATTTTTTTTTATTTATTTAAAGAATGCAACTTTAATGCAGAAGCTTGCAATTTTCTTGATGTTAAAATACTTGTGACAGCTTAATGTGACAACTTTATGTAATTCGTGTACACATTAAAAAGGAAAACCCTGCATTTGTGGTTTTAACGGCAAAGTGTTTTAACAGTTGTTTTAACCCTATAGCCTGACATATAAAATCATAGAAAAAATAAAAATCACTTTTTTTTATATTTGATGCATGAGGGATCTATTTCTTATATAGCATAGCATAATAAAAAGAAGAGAATATAGAGTTCATACTCATATTCATAGGCCCATACTGCGTAAAAATAAATAAAAAAATTAGTGCAGTCCGGGATATATGAAATATATTGCAAAAAAGTCCAATGAAGTTTAGATTAAAGCTTTTAATGTATACATATCTTCCAATTATTTCCTCTGATCAAAGGAAAAGCATACAAATATATGAGAAACAAATAAATAATCCTAATGGAAAAAAGGATAAAGTTTTGTCAGTCTAGTAAGTGTTGGATTATTACTATCACAAAAAGATTTTTTGTGTTTACTTCATATAAATCTGTGAAGATTTAACAGAAAAAAAGTCTTTTACTTGCAAAAAATTTGAGCAATTCATACTTATTTTATGAGGTGGCTAATTCATACAAATTTGTATGACCTCACTTTTATATGCTTTGCTAAATCGTATGTAATCGTACGAGTTGCCAATTAATATGAATTTGCATGAATGACCTAACCCCACCCCCAAACCTACCCGGCACTGGTGTCTAGACAAGTCGCACAAAATCGTACAAGTGAGGTCATACGAATTAGCCACCTTGTACAAATACGTATGAATTGGTCATGACACTGTGTTGAAAAAATCTATTAGATGACAGAAGGCATTTTGTGTACAGCAGACTTTTCAGCAATGTGTGATACAGTAAGCTTTAAAGGTTTAAAATACTGTAAAGAGAAAACACTTATTCACAAAGTTATTGTCTCTGAATTTTTGGTGAATAAAAATATGTAGTCTCAGGATGCTCTTGGAAACGTTAAAGAAAATATAAATGAGAAGAAAAGAGCAATTCAAGATTTTCAATTTAGTTTTCAATTATTTATTAGGCATAAGCATGTGTAAAATCATTGCAAAACTATTGCATGTATCTTGCAAATCATCCAGTAATCGCCGATTTGCTTGGAAAGGTCAGAGAAAAATGAAGTCATTGTTCATGCAACATGTAATAGGACTTTAATACAGATCAGGGGGTCTTTTTTTTACTATGAAAACATACAGTTGATGTGCAGTGGGTAAATTATGAAGTTTGGGTGTTAGATTAGATGGCATCAGTCAGAGCAGCGCCTCAGGCCTCCTAGAAAATAATGATAATTGCAACACAGCTCGGCCTTTGAATCCAGGCTTTCCATTATTTGCCTGTCTGAGCACTGCTTTCTTTGCTGACAGGAGGCCCATCAGGTACCAGATAGAAGGAACGTCAGTGTTTATAAGGATGGAGAAGATTTCACTGTTCGTGGTAAATCATGAGGGACACAGAAGCACCAGCACATGTTCTTGTCCTCGGGTTAAAAAAATATGAATCCAGGTTTCTGTAAGCCTGTGGCGTTTGGACCATGTTCAACATCTGCCTTCAACTGGTGCTTTTCTACCTTTGTGTGTAGAACAGAAACTTGAAATGTGTCAAGAACAGTGTCTTATTAAACTTCAGCTCACTCTTTGTTGTTGTTCAGAAGAAGAGGACTCCTCTTGTATCAACAGTGATTTTAGTAGCTCCCAGTCAGAACGGAGTCTGTCACAGGGTTGTTTTTTTTTGTCCTCCACTTCTCAAGGGATTCAAATCACCCAGAGCATTTTCTCTCGTCTCTCCCTCACATCTCTACCTCGCTCCCACGAGGGAGTGTCGACACAAAGCAGATCTTTTCACGTTAATAACAAAGCCGAGACGAAGTGTGTTATGGTTATTGTTTCATCCGAGAACCATGTTGTTTAATTTGAAAAGCCTTTTGGGTTTCGCTGAAAAGAACGTTTCAGTAGGACAAAGAAAAAAGTTAAGAAAAACAGAGTCTGCATAATTCATCAGCCATACATGTAGAAATCTTTTATTTATTTTGCGTTTACCTTTGACATGATTTATTGATGTCAGATACTTGGAGGCACTGCAGGTGCAGGGCCCAGAAAGAGAAACAATTTAAGCAACTTTTGAAATGACAAAATGTCAGAATCTACATTTGGTTAGAAGCAAAAAAATAATTACCAGAGTCTACGCTGCATATTAAAAGCCTGATTATCCTCTTTGTAAAATAAACTTTCATATACAACAACAAAGTTAAAAACGAATAAAAATCATTACATATATTAAATTAGAAATTTACTACATACCTTTTGAAATTCCTTTGGGAGAATATCAACAGTCAAAAACATCACTAAGAAAGAAAGTATTTAAATATATCTATAACCATTACCATTTAACACTAATATCGTACAAATGTATATATATTTTGATTCTGATTTATATGTAATATTAATGGTCATATAATATAATAAAATTAGAACTGTGAATTAGCCTGATTCATTGCAATTAATCACATCCAAAATAAAAGTTTGTACTTATTTATTTATATAAGCGTAAATATTTTAAAATTATATACTGTATGTGTGTGTATTTGCCTGTATACATACATATACATATACATACACATACGTATATTATGTAAACAAAAACTTTTATTTTAGATGTGATTACCTGCAATTAATTAATTAATTAATTAATCGATGTATACAGTGGGTACGGAAAGTATTCAGACCCCCTTAAATGTTTCACTCTTTGTTGTATTGTAGCCATTTGCTAAAGTTCTTTTTTTCCCTCATTAATGTACACACAGCTTCCCAAATTTACAAAAAAAACCCCACAAAATTGTTGACATTTTTGCAGATTTATTAAAAAAGAAAAAAAACAACAACACATGATCCTAAATATTCAGACCCTTTGCTCAGTATTAAGTAGAAGCACCCTTTTGATCTAATACAGCCATGAGTCTTTTTGGGAAAGATTCAATAAGTTTTTCACACCTGGATTTGGGGATCCTCTGCCATTCCTCCTTGCAGATCCTCTCCAGTTCTGTCAGGTTG
>JAUCNO010000152.1:8237380-8300218 GCA_032353835.1 Enteromius viviparus
GCGCAACTGAATCACCCGCGAAACTCAACGCGCAGCTTCTCAGTGATGTACGGCTCTGTTCATAAACTGGCGCTGCATTTAAAAACAGCTGATTTACCTAATCAAAGAACCGGCTTCACTGATGAGCTGCGCATAATATATCGTTCGATGTATATCGCCCAGCACCAATATATAGTTCATTAAACAATAATTTGGAGTCTGATGATGTACCTTGGGTGGCTCTAGGAAGCCATTCTCTTTTCCATCCTCTGTCATTTCCTGTGCATCTAGAAGAATTGTCCAGCGGTCCATTTGCACTTCCTCCGCCTCATCCACAGACAGCAGGACATTGTAGGGGTCCTCGCCACTGTATCCTGCCCCCCAACGCAACACCCGAGCCAGATCATTTCCTGACAAACACATGCAGAAGAACTGAGCACAAATAACAATGGATGCTAACAAACACTAAACTATACAGGATTTTACACTAAAATTAAATGAGAAAAATTCCTTCCATCACTCACCGGTGCCCAGTGGTATGATGCCGATCGCTGGCTCAGGACAGGCGATTTTGTGCCGGATGGACTCCAGAACCCCCAGCACCCATCCCACTGTACCATCACCTCCACACACCAGGATCCGAAAATGAGGGATGTCCCTGAACGTGTGCAGCCTGTAAAATAAAAAGCTCTTATATGTTAGAAGGGAAATGACAGCATTTATCCTTTAACAAATAGATTTAAAAAAAATAGCTAAAATTCTTTACAAATCAAATTATTATATAAGCTGCTAAGTACACAATTTAAAATCTATTCAGTCACAACATCCATACATCTGGCATCATTCAAAAAGAAATTTAGTCTAACCCAGGTAGTGGTCCTCCACTGGTCAGCTCGAACACTTGGTGAGGATTTAGAAGTTTTCGGAAACTGTATAAGATCTCTCTGCCCTTTAATCCACCACTTTTAGGGTTGACAAAGACTAGCAAGGGGCAGCTTCCTTTGGCCAACTTGCTTTGCTGTGGGAAGAGAAAATAACAGTGGTTACATACCATCAGTGAAATTTCTGTTGAATTGTACTGTAGTTTCTCTTTTGGCCAGTAGAGGGCAGATGCATCTAAAGATTGAGCCAGCATTATGAGTTCTATTGATGCAGTGCATGATCATATCTAAATCAATACAGGTGATAATTTTCAATCAACTGTTGGTCCCACAGCTTTGATATTCAGTTACAATTAAACGAATAAAGGGATAGTTCAGTCCTTTTAGTCTTTTTCAAAAATATATATATACACACACACATACATACACAACACATACACACAGTGTGAAATGTACAGTATGGCTTTGTGAAAAGGTGGTTTACCATGATCTCAGGTATGACAAGTGAGCAGAGCTGTTTGCCACTGATGCTGGTGTCTTTGGCCAACATGTAAATTCTCTCTGCCTCTGAGAAACAGCTTATCTGAAGAACCACAGCACCTAAAAACAGCACAGCAGCTCAATTATACAAGCACACTTACTAACACCTGCTCACACCTGGGACACAGTTAATTTTAGCACTGAGCACAATTATTTTTAACACATATCATGACATGATGGAAAAAGACAACGAGATAAAAATTTGAACGCAAGCCTCTATTTAACACTATTCAAAAGTTGCAGTTTGGAAGGATTTTATTTTTTACATTTTGTTTAATCAAAGAAAGAAATTTACACTTAAATTCAGCGAATATACACTCAATTGACCAAAAGTAACAATAAAGTTGTTACAATGTTACAAATGCCAAATGCAGTTCTTTTAAGCGTCCTATTTAAATATAAATACAATACATGCAACAAAAAAAATTCACCATGAAAAGGATAATAATGTTTCTAACATTTCCTTTGAATCAGCATTAGAAGCATTGTGTCATAACTTTGCCAAAAGAGGAACACATTTCAAATTACATTAAAATAGACAAAAGTTCATTTGAAATTGAAAATACATTCCATAATATTACTCCTTTTTCTATTTTTTAACAAATAAATGCCTTAGTGATTATCTTTAAAAGCATAAAAACTTCTGATAATTACTAATAATTAGCATTGCATATTAGTATATATATATATATTACAATTATAATTTTTTTTTTATGGTATACCAACATTTATAAATGTTTATATACGTATACATACATACATACATATGTGACCCTGGACAACAAAACCAATCGTAAGTGTTAATTTTCCGAAATTAATATTTATACATGATCTGAAAGCTGAATAAATAACCTTCTCATTGATGTATGATTTAGATGGATATTCCAATATATTGCATTAAGATACAACTATATGAAAATCTGGAATCTGAGGGTAGAGAAAAATCTAAATGCTGAAAAAAGTAAATCACATTTAAAAGTTGTCCAAATGAAGACCTTATCTGCATATAACAATTCAAAAATTACATTTTAATATATTTTTGGTAAGAAATTAAATAAATACCTTCATGGAACATGATCTTTACTTACTATCCTTACTATTTTGGCAAAAAGAAAAAGCAATAATTTTGACCCATACAATGAATTTTGGCTATTGCTACAAATATATCCCAGCAACTTAAGACTGGTTTTGCGGTCCAGGGTCACATATATGCACAGATACACATTCATGCATGTTAGCATACCACACAAAATTGTTGTAAATATTTAGAAATATGTATTATTTGGCATAATATTTACTCTAAACTCATAAAAATGTTGTACCTTTAAAGCACCCTTTGTTCCAGTATTCACAGTTGTAGTATAATAGCGAATAACAGGAAATAACTCATACTGTGAAGTAAAGTGAATATTAACTCTAGGTGTTAAAGCATGTGTTACCTGCTACACATTGGCCACACACAAACCAATACACCGAAGCAACAACAATATGAAACTACATTGAAAGCATCAAGGCGAGTGAGCCAGTGGGCTTGTGTTGGATGATTGAGAACAACCGGTAGCTCAGAGCGTTTGTGTGCAGAACAAGGCCTCTCATTTACAGAGCACTGAGTGTATGCACACAGCAGGCAGTTTGTTCTGCAGCATGCACCAGCGACCTTCAGTGTTATCAAATAAAGTCATGCAGTTCAGTTGTGCTCAGAACAAAGACAGACATTATAAGCCACCTCTAAAGGATGGATGCATTTCCTGTGACGAGGAAACAGACCATTCTCCCACAGAACCCTATGACTTATGAAAGCACGTTTTCTTACCTTGTTCAGAATACACGTGAGTGGTGGTCACCAAATGACCTGGGTGGGGGAAAAAAATACAGACAGAAAATGATTTTTTTTTAATCAAACCAAATTTGGAGATATTATTATTTTAACTATTCATTTAAGGGTGATATGAGCTATTCTCCACAGGGAGATGATATATGAGCAAAAAAATTGGAATCACTTTTTAGAAGGCCTTAGTTAAATTGCAGGCAAAATATGTATTTTAACCTTATATTACTAGAACCAGATCTAAGGCAAAAAAAACCCAAAAAGGTCTGACCTTAGATGGGTGAAATTATGCTACATAAAACATCTGTGCAAAAGAAAAACAGCAAATAGAATGAAAGAACATGCAAGTTTACTCTCTGACAGCATATGGCGCTAATTAAATATTCTCAGTATAGCCTTTCTTTGATATTGTGATGCTGTAAACAAAGCTGCTTTGCGCAGCACGCATGAACATGAAGGTAAGAGAAAAGGAACGCTATCTAAACTTTTCTGTAGACAGTTCCCTTCAAAGATTAATTTATATTAACCTCCTTCCCCCCATTTCATATTTGTGCCATTCTTGAGAAGTGCAACAAAACATGGTGCAAAACTGAAAAAATAAAACCTTGTACTTAAAGTGCACATTTGAATCTTAGATGTAGCTACTAAGCTATGCTTATTTTTTAAGAAAATTTGCTTTTTACTGTACCTTGGACTGTGTAATATAATTTCAACTTTATCTTTTAACAGCAGTAAAGATGTGTTTAACATTTCAAAACACATTCTCATGTTAGCTGACAGATTACACTCTATTACATGTGACCAACTATTCTACAAAATATACAAAATATCATAATGAATATCAAAATATTTTTCTGACGGAGTCACATCTGATGGTAGTGATGAAAACCTGAATTTGTAGTCATTTAAACAAATACATAGGATCAATTAATTACTGTATTAAAACAGACACAACAAGCAGTAAGTATGTAATTGTATACTTATTATAGGCTCTTATTCAAGAGTCACCTTTAAGTATTTTGTTAAAATCACAAAAACACAAAATCTGACGGTATTGACAAATTTGGCTTTTCCTTCACAAAACAAATAGAAATCGATTTTGTTTTTTTCTGTTGATGCTAGATGCTGATGAAACCTGCTTCAGGAATATACAATTTTCTAAATATTTCAAATAATTTCCCTTGAAATTGGAAGATGGTGTTGACATTTCATGGTTGTGACACAGAAAACATTAACTTTAGGATTAAAAATATTTTAAATCTATAAAACTCAGCAGTCTGTCCGACAGTGATGTACTCTGCAGAGGTTAACTGTGGTGAGGGGGTCCTTCAGAGTGACCGCTGTCCCTGATATTACCTGATTTTATTCAAAAAGTGGGGATGCGAAAATAAAAATCTTATGAAACATACGTGTCATTAAAAAAAACAACCTAGCTTTGATAGGAAATATTAATAAGTGTTGCTTTTGATAAAACAGGCCCTTTTTCATGATTAAAAAATATATTTGTATCCATTGAACCCTTCTCTGTGGACAGACTGTTATGAGAAAATTATTATTATAGTATTATTAATCCCTCATAACATTTAAAATAAAACTATTTGAGTTTTTAAATCTAACAGCAGTTACACTTGTCCAATGTCTCAAGAATGACTGATTTATATTTTTCTTCCTATGGAGCATTGTAAACAGTGATCTTGTGCTGCCTGCTACAATATTTTCTCTATTTGTTTGTCTTCAGCATCTCTGTCGGCCATTTACTGACTTTTTCCACACAAATTACATTTTGGGAAATTATTATAATATAGTTTTTGTGCAGTTAGGGAATACATCAATTTAAAAGCTGCTCTTGTGTTTGGAGCAAAAACATCCGGTTTTGATTTATGTCCACTTAATCTCTCTCTTTCTGATGTGGTAATGGCTATGAGAGGGAAATATATTTGTCTGTCCATCCAAAGAAATCCATGAATATCTATCCACGGTATAGCAAAATCCAAATCATGGCACTACATAATACCAGTAGTCACGTTAATATCAGTATAGCGCCCAGCCCTACCTCAGATCCAAACACAATAAAAGCCCAGCAGTCACTTTATCATCCCTTCTAATCCCTCCCAGCAGAGAGGCGATGAGCACACAAGATGCCTTATGTCAGACTTATAGGTCAGCCTTGTTTAAGAGCAATATCACCGAAAGATTTATAAAATAATGAGAGACTGACAAGATAGACAACACACAGACTCACTTTTGACTGAGAGGTGTTCGGACAGCAGGTGTGTGTATTCCTCTTTTTCAAGTTGTGTTGGAAAGCCTCCCAAGAGCAGATTGACTTGAGCCACTCGATTCCTGCTTACCTCGATGTAAAATCGTGTCTGGTTCATCTGTCGCAATGATGTCTAAAAGTCACAAGCCCAAAGTTTGAGCCTACCAAGAAGTTTTCATAACAAACTCACACACTGTAAGGTAAGTGTGCTGTGCTTATAAGGTGCTTATTTTTCCAAATGGTAAACAAAATCATCATGGCCTGCATAACGTACCTTTCGTATCTCCTGCAGTTTGTCCAGTAAAATCTCCTGACCGCTGAGGACTTGCCGTTGCACTAAAGGTGGATAAGAAACCATGAAACCCTTCCATATTTTTCAAAGCTTTGGCATTGGCAAAACAAATGCCTTTAATATCAATCAGATTTCTTAAAGATACTTAGAGACATTAGAACTAATTATTTTCACACTTTTTTTACTTTATTAATATTTACATGTTAGGTAACTAAAGAAGCAGACTGCAAGATACACAACCAATTTAAGAGATTTTACCTTGTTTGCTGCTCATGAAGACTTCTACAAGGCTGAAGTCAGCAGGGTTTTCATTCTATGGACATTTGCAGAAACCATGTGAATTAACATACAAATTGTGTATTAAGTATAATAACTAGATCTGTGCATTTTCTGGAAAACATATTGTGGCAATTGCTTCCACAAGGATGCTATGTGGTAGGCAAAAAATCTTTTGCTGGTGTATGATACAGATTTTCACATGACACTAAGAGTTAAAGTTACCTGTTTTTCTATTCGTGGGAGCACTTCCTTTAAGATTGAGTCTACTGTGCTGTTTTTCCCAGCTGTAACTGAGGTGACTTCAACCCTGAAACACACGTGAAAGAGCTTTCCTCATTACACCAACATTTGAAAACGTTAAGTATTGAAAAACATTTCATCCCAGTGGTCTGGCACCGTATAAATCATACTCTGGTCTGCCACTGCAACTTCAGACAATGTTTTGATTTACTGTGGTCAAATATTGCATAAGAACATTAACGTTTGATTGTGGCTCTAACTGGCAGCATGTGTTAAGTCTGACTCAATCCCTCACTGACTCAAAACTGTTCACAAAACACAAAAATGCTTCATTAGTTCCAGAACCGCGTTAACAAAACAAAACGCATGATCTAATGGAAACATCAAGCACATGAGTGGCACTGCTATTCTTTTCATGAACTCTGAAAGGTTTCCTGTTGAGTTTCTGTAGGCGACGAGGCTCCATCAGCATTTGATATCCATTTCCTACTGGCATGGCAACAACATCTAAGGTAAACCATAGATGCTGTGTCCCTAAATCTCCATGGCAACCAGACACAACAATAAGCATGTCATCAGTCAGGCCATGTGCGTTTTGATGGGTTTCATATACACTTGCCCTCGCTGAGTGGTACACTATTGTCTATTTCCTTGCGATGTCTGGAGGTGATTTATGGTTTGTTTGAAAAAGCAAAAGTTCCATAAAACCCTTGGATAAGTAAACTGCAAGCTAGAACTCCCCTATTTACAAACTGCACATCTTTACGATGTGCTAGTATCGGTTTTGTATTTAAAATAAATTTCTGCTTAGCTATGTAAAGTCCCTATTAAATAGAGGTGCGTGATATATATCTACAAACATATAAGGAAGTGTGAAATGAGAATGACCCCAAAATTCAAGATATGGGGATCTAAATGCTGTGTTTCTGTTTTATTATATCATATATCAGCACAAATGCAAAGGTAATATTGATTTTATTCAGTTCAATAAGCAAGACGTTAATATTATGCGTTACATTTCAGACACAGCAATGTCTGTTGTTTGCTTTATTTCCTCAAATAAAAGCATTGCAAATAAAGCAACATCAGAGCCTTTGCGCATCTATGAATCTGTGTTTTTTACTAAAACGATTGAGTGAGTGATTGATTCAGTGATTCCAGTTCATAAAGACAGCGATTAACCAGCCTTTTGAACAAATCATTTGAATCAATGACTCAATTAATTTAATCTAAAGTATTCCATATGAATCTATGTATTTAAAACAGCTACACAAAACAAAACACAGATGCAATAAAAGCAGAAGTAAAGCTCACTTGTGAGAGCTGGAATAAATTTTCACCACTTCTGTTTCTTTAGGTTTTGATCGGAGCACCCACGAATCAGACACAGTGTCCTTAAATATGGGTTTGTTGTCTGGCGTGCCGTTACGGTTGATTATGTCATCTGTAAACAGTCCCTGTTGGCTGTAACTCTGTAGCTCGTAATCCTGCGGTTCATCTGGGATGTAGAATGCTCTAAGAGATGCTTCCTGTCAGGACAGGAAGTACAGAAATCAGTATGACACTGGCAAAAATTGTATGCATTTATAATAGCATTTCTGAATAAAGCTTAAATCAGGTGAAACCCAATCAGGTAAAAAACATCTTACCACTACTTCCTCATTCTTGATTATTCGAGGGATTGAAACCAAACGAAACTGATTCCGTTTAGCTGCATCGTCACCATCGAAAACTTTCAGCGTCTGTTTACCTGTAGGCGAAGAGGAAGGAGATAAGAGCATGAGGGTGAGGAGCATTATCAATTTCATTTTTGCCCATGTACTTAAATAATTAAATTATTTGAATTAATTTGGAATTTCTTATAAATGTAAGTTATTCAATCAAAACAAAACCAGTAATGCTGTGAAATTTTTTTAATATGAAATATTATTTTAAATTATAATTTATTCCTGCCACGGCCATGTTGTATATTCAGCAGTCATTACTCCAGTCTTAAGTGTCACATGATCCTTCAGAAATTATTCTAATATGCTGATTTATAAAAAGTTCAAAAGTGCAGCATTTATTTGGAATAGAAATCTTTAACAGGTTTGTACCCGTGTCAGGTGATCCCGTAGACTGAGTTTCCTTAGAAGTTACTGGACCCTGAGTTTCCACATCTTCCAGGTTATCTGGAGAAAACACACTTTTCTATGAGCATTTACAGACATGTGATCTTGTTATTTGATAATCGGATTTGAATATGACACTCTTTCACAATAAATTAAAGGGCATTAAAGGTGCAATTGTACAACCAACTTATTTTCAGGGCGTACTTAATTATTTTGCTCACTGTGCCTGAAGAAATGTTCCGGGTTCAATATAAGTTCAATACATCTGTGACAAGCTGTCGAGTACCTCAGCAAACAAAATGTCCCTCCCAGTTCACAAAAACAAGTAAAAATCAAGTGTTGAGCAATGCACTTAATTTAAAAAAATATGGCAACACTATGGGATATAAAACACAATACATCTAAACTGTAACCACAAGACTAACTAATTGTGAGTTTATCTTAAAATTGATAAATTATGTGAAAATTTAATTATTTAAAAAAGTTATTTAAGCATTATTTTAAAAACAGTAATGCTGTGAATTAATATTATTTTTAAACATTTTCAGCAGTCAGTATGCAAGTCTTCAACGTCAGATGATCCTACAGAAATCATTCTGATATGCTGATTTGATGAATATAAAGTTCAAAACAGCATTTATTTGTAATAGAAATATTTAACTTTAACATTAAAATAAATGATCTACATTAAAATAAAAAATAATAATAAAAAGCCTCTTTAGTGTCAGCTTTGATCTATTTAATTCATCCTAGCTGAATAATTTTTTTTTTTTGAAATTATATATTATTAAATACAGACAGCAAAACCTATAATTATTTGTGACCCTGGACTACAAAACATAAGGGTACATTCAGATTCAGATTTTTGCATAATCTAAAAGATGAATAAATAAGCTTTCCATTGTTTATGGTTTTCTAAGATATAACCATATTTGGCTAATAACAGATAAAAGTGAGAAAATGTGCAATCAGAGAGTGCAAAAACACGAGTGTCTCGGGCCAGGGCTGGGCTAGTGCCTAAATTTAAGGCCTGTGAAGGGCTCTAGTCCAGGGTCACATTTTAAGTGCAGAACTATAACCCAGTTTTACTTTCCAGACATGATGGATGAGTTAAAATGCTTGTCTGTGCCGACCAACAGCATGCCACACATGCTGTCCACAAAACTTATAAACCTGAACACTCCTTTAAGTTTACACTGTTCGCTCAGATTTCAGTGACAATGTGAACCTGTGCAGTCATTACCCATCTCATTGTGTTGGGAATTTTCGGAGATCCTGTAACAATGCATCTTGCTGAAATTCCGTGAGCAGATTCGCACGCAGCTGGGGTGAAGAATCATATTCTGCAACCGTCCCATGCTGCACTCTGGGGGGATGATTATGTAACATGACGTATGTGCCTGCAAACATATAAACACAGATATGTTGTCGAGCCAAGAGATTACAAGCTACAATACAGCTTTAGGACAAATGCAGTTTTTCTAATAGCATAAACAGATTCTACATTCATTTATCCAAAGCAATACATAGGATGATCGTCCCTGTAATAAGTGTGCTGTATTAACCATAGGTTATGTGGTTTGTTAAAGAGCACACTGGACTGACTTTTACAGGGTTTTAACGAAGAAACATTTGGTTACCATGTCTGATATTCAACACATCAACAGTTGTACAGCTACAGTAATTGTGGGTTTAAGTCTTTATGTCTTTGTTCTCAAATCTCTAAATCCTAGAGGTTTGTGCTTTCAAAGTATTTGTGTTGCAAATAGCCATTTCAAATATGTACCCTGCAGTCTCTGTCCTCGAAATACCTTTTGCATATGCACTAGTGCTTACGTCATCTACTAACCTACATGCTGAAAAACGTGTGCTGGAGAGGGGATAAAACGCACGCTAGAGGGACAATGTTTGATAGGAGAAGTGCAGTAGAGTGGAGCTTTTTATCACTCTGAGCTAAATAAAACATAATGCATGAAAAGTAGAGAATGAGTCAGTGGAATGCCATGCTCTAATACCATCAACACAACAGTCATAAAATGTATACCTAAAAAGCAGAATATAAAATGTATGTCTTCACAACTAATTTGGAAACAGGCATCATATGGACAAATACAATACTACTATTGAAATTCGGAGGATTATTAGATTATTATTATTATTATTATTATTCTTTTAAAGAAATGAAAACTTCGTTCACCACATATGCAATAAATTGATCTAATTTTACTATAAATGACAATTATAGCTTTCCAAAAGATTCCTTTTTCAAATAAGTGCTGTTATTTAATTATTAAATAAAATGATCATGTGCCACTGAACTACTGGCAACTCATAATTCAGCTTTGATTTGCAGGATTAAATTATGCTTAAAACATATTAAAATAAAAAGAGCTAATGTAAATTGCACAAAAAATATTACTTATTTTTGCTTAAAAAATAAAATTAAAAAAAGCATTAAGGGACTTAATAAAAGAAACAAGATCGGGCAATAGAAAAAATACCAACAGCCAATAGGACAAAAAAATTCACAGCAAGATATGCCTGTTATGCAACTTCAAACGAGTACAATTTTGTGAGTGCTGACAGAAGCTACATCCTGCATTGAACCTGTTAAATAATAAATTGATTCATTGTGAGACACAACAGCCTGAGAGCCCACTCACCTTCATTCTTATAACTAAATAATGAAGCTGTTTGTGTGATGAATCCAACGACAATAGGTAAAAATGAAAGCGCTGAATGATAAGACCATAACGGGTTGGGTGAACTTAAAAAAATGAATATATAAATATCCCACACTTACCGTAATGCCACACCATTCACATTTGATGCCAGCCAGGACATCCGAAGAACTGCAGGTGCGACGGCAGACCTCACAGCGGGCACCTGAGGGCATATTCCCCTCCCGCCAGTGGTGCTGGTACGTATCCTATTAGATCCAGGAGAGGTTGATGGGTTAGGAGAAACCATATGGCCAGTAACACAATCTACAGCAATAATAAAGCTAGGGAATGTGATTTACCCAAGACAGGCTCCTAGATCATCATGTGGTTACATTTTATGCTTGGGTTAAACAACATTCTTATCAACTTATAATTTCCCGTCAGTGCTAGGAGCAGGATAGTTTGATCCATAATTAGAAATTATCCAATTATCCAATTCTATTTATAAGTAAATCAATCTAATTACAAAATAATGTTCTAAAAAGGCAAATTATCTTGAGTGCTAGGGAACAATATAAGTCTTCAAAATTGTTGTCTTGTCTTGTATTATTAGCATAATTTGTGGGCAAAAAAATCTAATAAATAGTGTAGCAACTTATGAAGCCACTTTAATCAGCTCTCTGTTCGTTTAAGACAATGAGTTAACATATGCACATTTATACTATGACTGTAGTGGCAGAAGATCTTTTTTTCTTCATTTAATCAGTCACTGTGTGGGTGCTGTGTTTTTATTATGTGTAAATACAAAGGAAAACATACCGAGACCCTGCAATCTATTCACCCCTTCCGTTATATTTTCTGTCACTTTGCACTCTCTGAATCACACACAACGCAGTTTCCACCCCAATGCATGCACACACACACACAAACACACACACGTGCACACAAAAGCTCAGTTTAACTTGACATTGCGGCAGGAATATATTACTATTGTTCAGTAGTATGCACATAATAGGCTACTACAAAAATTACTTTTGTTAAGCTTCTAATAAATTGTGGTTTAATTGTTAAAAAGAAAAATAAGTTTCACGATATAAATTCATTTAGACATGCTTTTATGATTGATAAAATTAAATTTAGCATTAAAAAGTAAGCGTAAATAACATTTTACTTTCTTCTATTCTAATCCCTATGGGAGTGTTTCTGAAATATAAAAAAATACATACAAATCAAGAATATTATGTCAACTATTATGCCAAATCATTTAGGATCATACACCGATAATGGTATAATTTGGTAAATTAATAAATTAAATTAAATTCAAATGTATGCAGGGTTTATTATAGGTAGAGATCTAGGATAGGTTTTATTCTCTGGTCTACAGGCTTTAAATGTCAGGTTAATGCA
The DNA here is from genome assembly GCA_032353835.1 of Enteromius viviparus. Classification (NCBI taxonomy): domain Eukaryota; kingdom Metazoa; phylum Chordata; class Actinopteri; order Cypriniformes; family Cyprinidae; genus Enteromius; species Enteromius viviparus. The sequence goes on from JAUCNO010000152.1 coordinate 8,249,861, forward strand.
TCAGTAGATGGTGCAGTCGTGGTTCTCATACTCACAATGTCTTGCCCTCCATCTTGGTGGCAGAAACGACAGTCGCTAACACTGAATGGTGCACAGTCGCTGTGCACATGCAGCTCACACACTGAAAAACACATGAGGTGAGGTCACTGTCTTTATGTGTTTGATACACTAAGCAAACATCATCTGAGGCAAAGCAGCTTATAAACTAATTTTTATTTCCAAAGGGCAGTGGAAATGTGATGAACTACTGCCAGTGAGGTGATACAGGTCTCAAAAAGCCACTTCATTTATGTTAGTGTAACAACTGTTTGAGTGGGTGTGGGAATTAAACACAGACTTTTCTTCCGAGCTTAATTTGGGCTTTTTGTAAGCACAGAGAGAGAGGAAGAGAAATGAAAGAGCGTGTTAGAGTGCAATGTTTTTCTTTTCAGCTCGGTTCTTAGAATTCAGCCCACTGCAAAAGGCCATTCTGCAATTTCCATGGCAACAGCTGCTTTCCAAACAGGGACGACCAGCACAGACAAATGAGCAATAAGAGAATAAAAAAAAACAGACCAAGAGGGTTTGGGGAAGCAAGAAAAACTGTTTTAGAGGAAACAATCTGATTCTGAATCTTATTATTAAATAAGATGGAAAGGCTGTTAAGCACAGAAGACGGGGACGGTCGAAGGAGGGGGGAATTCTTTAATCTTTCTAGTTTCATCTATTATGTTTGTGTAAGCTTGGGTTACTGACCTGGCTGAGCTGGTTTAGTTTGTCAACCAGAATGACCAGCTAACAACTGTGCAAAAGCCCCAAAGCGAAACAAACCAGACTGAACAGCAAACAATATTACTGAGTATGAAGAAAGAATATCTGACCAACAGCAGCGCACAGACTTTTTGTAGGCCACACCTACACCTTTCTATTTTAGTTCCAAAAGAAAAAAAAGAAAAAAAAAAAGACACTTCAGAGTCGAGACATATTCCACCTATTCTCTCACCCTTGTAATTAAACAGAGTGCTTTTGCTACTACATCTTTAAAGAATCTTTCATCATTTATTCACTCTCAAACCCTTCAAGATAATTTGAAGAATGATAAAAACTGTTTTAGTTTACTCTCATTGTATAGACAAATAAATAAATAAATGAAAGTTGGTCATACAGGTTTGGAACAACAAGAGGGTGAGTAATCATGAGGGCAAACTTTCCCTTTATGACAAAATGTAAATTACTTTTGTTATAATTGACTAAACTATTTGTATTTAAAATGCATTCATTCACCCAGAAAACTGGTCAGAATTGAGCCCAAATTTGTTTATTTGAACAGGTTGTTTGGTATTGTGTTCATGGCAAAATCAGCTTTATGTGAGCAATGCCCTTATTACAAGTAATAGAAATTATGTGAAAACATTCTGATGCCATTATACTATTGAAAACACACACACACAAAAACATACCTTCACAGCGAAGAGCTGAACTGCCTTCCAGATGCTTCCGGCAAACACAGCAGAACCTCTTCTTCTGACCGGTGGGACCAAAGCAGTGTGCTACAGGAACCTATACCATATAGAAGGAGAGGAATGATTAATAACACTAAATCTGGGACATGTGCTGCCTTTAAGTGCGCCAGTAAAACTAGCACTTCTGAGTCAGACTTTCCAATTTAAGTCAGAATAACGACATGGAAGAATCTGAAAAACAAAACACATAATGATGCTACTACTAATAATAATTACATTCAATTCAACACATCCACTTCCAACATCTGTAACATCTAGAATTCTGAGGTCTGTAAATACAACTTTGATTGGACATTCATGTGCTTGAAACTCATCATTGCCATTTTTCCAGCTGTACTTGAAGGACACGTTGTGCTGGTCCAAATTGACTCACTAGGTTATCTTCACATTGTCTAGGAGGTCTAATTCACTTTAAGATTCCAAAGAAAGGGTTCAAAATGATTCCGTGATCTGTTGGAGTCCTTTCCAGTCCCACAAGAAGTATACACCCTACTCAGTAGATTTGGAAAATCTACGCATGCCAAAGAATGTAGCCCTCTTGGATTCTTCGGTTCATCACATTTTACCAAGTTTTGAGATGTCATCTCAAAACCCACACAGAAAATGTATCAGCAGATTTCATCTGTGCCTAGTCATTAAAAAGAACTGATTCTAATTAGTCTTAAATCAGACATGTCTAATGGGCTTGTCGTGTGTCAGTGAGCAGTCCATGATCGGTATGTACCTCTGTGACATCACTTCCTGTCTGAGTAGTATGAATGGTGGGGAAGCGCGCAAATTCTCAAACTTCCTTCCTGTCTGGGGGAGGGGAGTAGAAATGCAGAGGGATTTAAATAGCTGATGTCTTTTCTTTTTGATCTCGTGTGAAAATTCCCGTTATAATGCGTTATATGATCTACAGTAGTTATGTTGCAGACCATAAAAAAACACCTGAGACAGATTTAGAAAAAAGGAAGGTGTTTACGGTACAGCAATGCATGTGTAAAAATATAGGAGGAGAACTGTAATTTACCACAGCCACCAAGCACGGCCATTCTTAGATGTCCAGTTTTAGATTACAGTAAATAGCATTCAGATAGAAGTGAACATAATACAACACTGAAACCTAATCCTTCCTCTGTTAGAGTGCATTATATTTAAAAGCATTTACCCTATTTAAAAAAAACATACATATGCAATTACATGCACTTAAAGAAAGTGGTTCTCCCTTTCCTTCCACACATTTACTTTCTATACAGAGGCCCCCATATAACACGCAATTTTGGTTGATCAGATCACAGGAAGCACATTTAGGTTGATTTTGCATACAACACAGAATATGTAATATTATTAGTTTTCCATTTTGCACCGATTCATCATTATTTATTTCGATAACGATTCTGGACAATACACAAAATATCAGCAATGGTATGTTTTTGCAGAAATTTATTTACATTGAAAATAAGAAGAAATTCAGATGCGCCTTGGATTTGGATTGTGACTGAATGGAATGAATTGATTCACAATGGAATCAACTTTGAACTTTTAATGTGAGTATAGCTTGAGCTTTTTAAGACCCAAATCAAATTGTTCTGATACAGTGAAGAGATGACAAATCCCAGTCGGGCTGTCTTGTTGCGTGTGTCCATCTGCAACAACTGATTTCATGGGAACATCACAGCAGATTGTGACAGCACAGAAACAGGGGAGGAGAGGTCAGGCTCCTCTGCCCTTTCTTTCCCATTTTCTTGGTCTTGATGGGCAGCAATGTGACTCCTCAGGAAAAATATCTCCAGGTCATTCGGCTGCTTGATGTGCAGGTTGGTAAATAATTCTACAAACACTTCAGTCGGCTAGTGAGATACTGGTTAGAGCTGCATTCTGTTACCAAACCAATTAGTCCAAGGCATTCTAGGTCAGCAAGACATGCTCTTGAGCTGATCTTTATTCGCTATTCTACAAAAAAAGACATGCTTATAATTCTCCTATGCTGGAAAAACTGCTTAATTGGAAGAAAATTCCCTTTAGAATGTCTTTGCTTGTGAACATTTCCACTAAACATTAAAAGCATTTCACTTTAAGGTTTAAGCATATAATGGAATTTCAGGAAAGTGTGTGCTTCTAATTTTATAGCAACAGTTTGGGCAGGACCCTTTTCTGTTCTAACTTGAAAGTGCCTCTTTATACAAGGCAAGGGTTAAAAAGAAATGATATACTTGAATTAAGTCCTAATCCCAGCTGAACACCTCTGGTGTGACTTTAAATGCAGACCAAACAGCCAAATGACTTGTATATACAGTTAGGTCCATATTTGCACACAGGCAAATTTTTATTATTTTAGCTGCTAAACCAAAACATACACAGGTTACAGTTCTATAAAAAAGTCACATTTATAAAAATATGAGCTTAAAGTGACTCAAATTAGGATATTTTTGATGAAACAAAAGGCCCAGAAACGTAGTCATTGATAAAAAAGTCCATGTGACATCGGTGGTTCAACTGTAATTTTATGAAGCGGCAAGAATAATTTTTTTGTGTGTAAAAGACAAAATATAAATATCAAATCTATTCAGTAATTTCTTTTCCTCCCCACCAGTCTTTGATACACATTCACTATGGAGGGTCAAGAATATTCTCTTAAGATTTCATCAAAAATGTGTTTAATTGTGTTCCAAAGATGAAGATTTTACAGGCTTGGAACGACATGAATGTGTGTGATTAATGACAACTAATGATGAAGTACCCCTAAAAGTTACTTTTCTTTTTTTTGCTGATTTTTCTCTGAACATGCATGCAAGTACTGCAAAAAGGCAGGGGACATTATCTCAGTTTCTGTGCTGCTAGGCAGACCTGTCAACGTCAGTGAAAAAAACAAAGTGACATTTATGGGCAGACATTCTCACAACAGCACAGTGTAGAAATATTAGGTGCCTTACTGAATATTTGGATATATGGCTTGAGAAAACAAAGAAAAATAGCTTGACATTTGCTCAAGCAAATCAGGCCATTGCGAGGGAGCCAGAAATCGAACTCGCTGAGGCCTGTGAGTTCATAGACACAGAGCAGCTGTTCAGAAGCCTGGACTGCCTACATTTTCATAATGCTGAGAAATGTCATGAGCCAAAATACAGCTATTGCACAAAAAATACCTAAACTCTAGGGACCAAAATATAATTCCATCTAATTCAGAGGAAAATTTGGTGAGGTTTTGTGTTTAAGGTTGCCGAGGTAAACAAAATCTTTGATGATGAGTCCCTAAAAAACACACACACATGTGTCCTTGAGCTGCGGCCCACCTCTCCTCCCTGCAGTGAACACATCCTCACTGGCTCTTGGCCTCTCAGGGGAGTCACTACAGTAGACTGCAGAGCATCCTACCGGACGTGACCTCGCTTCCTGCCATTAGCTACATCTCTCTGATCCTCCTGTAAATGTTGACTGCTGCTAAGGTACTCTACTAAAACTGAAATAATGCTTTTAGGAAAAATGTATGGAAAAATTATGCTTGGTTTTGTTTTGCTAGCCCTTATACGCAACATATAAAGCTTTCACACTTTTTTGTTGATTAGATTAATATTCATATTATAGATTATGATTCAAGATTCAACAATAATAACGGTAAAGATAACATGCAATCAAAAATTACTCAATGTATGTGCTCAATAAATATTCCTGGCAGTGGTTATTGATAAATAATACTGAAATTATAAACTGAAATAAAATTACATTTTAATAGAAAAATACTCAATTTACAATTAACTTACAATTAATAAATACGCTGAAAAAAACTATTGGAAACTAAAAGGATCAAAAAAGGGTTTATGATCATAAACGTACAGGAATAATATTAATAAACTGAAAGGAACATAATATTTATGAGAAACTTTATGAGCACATTTATGAGATAACTAACGTTTTCCATAACCCAAAATAATATTTGTTGTTTTAAGCAGAAACTCACTTTTTTATTTATCAGAAAACAAGTCTGCATATGTTTAATTTGCACATAAATTAGCAAGTTAACATATTTACTTTAAACGTTTACATTTCTAACTAAAACTAAAGTAATAAACTTCATGAACATAGCACTTTCTTCAATTCAGTTCAATTAGGACCCACAGAAACCCCAGTAAAATAAAATGTTAGTACATAGATATTGTGACCATTTCATCAATGCATTATTCTAAACTGTTATTTAACAACTATTCAATCGTCCATTTACATAAGCCTACATCTTATCTTGCCAAGTAGATTTTTTTTTCATAAGGAAATCTGTTATAGTCTTGAAGTTCAATATGTAGCATCTTATGCGCTTGATTTAAAAATTATTAAACAGTTGATTTTATTGCCCCCTATTCACAGAAGGTAATACATGACTATGAAGTTTTTCAAGTCTTAAAGGACATATTGTTGATTTTCAGTAATAACAGTGTTGAGTGTCTGATACTGTTGTCTTCATATTTCCTCAGATGTGGTTCAGCGAGGTTGTTGAGTAACGGTTAATGGAGCAGTTGGCTTGGAGACTGATTCACTCCTACACCACCCACACATTCACACAAACACACACTCACACAAACACAGAGCTGAGAAAAGTCTTCAACCAGTACAAAAAAAAAAGTCACATCCATTTCCTTTTCAAACTGAACGCATTATTCTTACAGCCAAAGCAACAAGAAAAAGAGAATTAAAACACTGCATGCACTTTCTTGTTGTCTCTGCATGCATTATGTATGAAGGCAAACTTCCAGAAGAGTCTCTGAGGGCCCGTCTTTCATTCAGACCAGTGGTTTCTGTTCCACCTCATTATCTTTCGGTCTAAATTAAGTTTTGCTGTGGCATGGTGCTTGACTCGGCCTTCTGTCATGCCCTGCGGCTGCTCTGAAGCGATTGGCCGGTCTGTGTCACCTCTGTGCCGTTCGACTAAAGCTAGGCAGTTTTTTCTCGCTGTGAACAGAGCCCTGATGCAGTGGCACATTTGGCATCAGCAATTTGAGAGGATGCAGTTACTAAGCAGCTAGCATCTCATGCGGTTATTTTATCACACGCTGTTAATCAGCAAGGACTTAATTTTTCATGTTAAATGTACATCCTGTTTTATATATAGCAGACCAAGTAACGGTTTAAAGCCTTTTTGTACATCAGATTGATACCATCAATATGTAATAGACGGTGATTATTTTGGGGGAGAAAAACCTGATAAAACCCACTTCCTACATTCTGATCCTAATTAATTATTTAACATTAAATACAAATAAATATGCGGATACAAATTCATGATTTTACTGTTATTATTTAATTATTTAATTTATAAGCCTGTAATTATAAAGTACAAATTGTCCATGTCAACAAAACAAAACAAAACAAAACAAAACAAAACGGAGATGATGTTGCCTTGGGAGCTACACAAATTAGTGCTGTCAAATGATTAATAACATCCTAAATAAAAATGTATGTGTATGTGTATATACACACACACATTTATTTATGTTGTACACAAGACCTTTTAAATTTATTTAAATTAATTAATTTATTAAAAATTAATTATTTTACAGAACTAATACAAAAAATATATAAAATATAAAAAAACACAGAAATTAAAAAGTAAAATTATTTCTAAATATTAATAAATAATATAATAGTGTACAAATTAAACTAAAATAACACTGTACAAAGAATATACCAATATAACAATACAAAGTGTATTTGTTAATGTACTAATTAGCTACTATAAGACATGTATCCACAATGTCACACAACAAGACAATGGATTGACATAAGACACATTGAAGCAGCACCACCAAGTTAAAATGGTGAAATGAACAGTTTAGCAGTCATTATAAAAATATCTGACTTAAATGTGACAAACCAAACAGAATCAAATAAGTGTAACCAACCAAATCAGCATGCCAACACAATACAATCATATCACCAAGGCCACTGCTGAACTTTACAGGGATTGTGACAAACATTTGTGTAAGTGGGCCCCTTCAAAACATGCCTGGGACAATGATGGCTCTGCATTATATCAGTCCAATGAGATTATCAACTATAGATTGGGTTTATTATCAGCAGAGGGAGTATGCAGAGAGAAAAAACATCCGGACAAGGCTGTTAATAAAGCTCTTGATTGCTAGATGAGCTGCTATCAAAGGCACAAAGGCTGGCTGACACTTGGCTTTCCAAAAGACCACAACACAGCAGGAAGTCATCAGTAATTCATTATGAAAGCTGGACAAAGGGCTGCACTGACTGCTGTTTCACTAAGCAAAACAGCCCCAGTCGGTATGCGAGGACTAAATTATTCAATGTAAATTCAGGGCGTAATGAACTTCCTGTTTGTCATGCAAAGCCACGGATAGGACAGGTAAAGCATCAACTGCTAATTATGATCGTTCTTGCATGATCATACCTTGCAATACAGTTTGATCGTTATTCATTAACAATATAATTGTTTAAGACTTTGTGTCCTCTATCATCAGAGCATCCATTTAGTGTTGTGATGCCGTCTGCCCTGTCATATGTGGCACGTTTTACTCACCCGAACTTGTGTGGGAGCCATACAGGAACACACGGTCCTGACGTGCTTCAAACACTTCTCATGTGACATGAAGTTACACACTGCAGGGGAAAAAAAAAAAGAGAGAGAGAGATTTAGCACAGGCCACATAATTATGGTCCCATTACGTTGCCAAGATATGTGGGTACAGCAGCTTCAGCAAAAGTAAACTTGTCATTCTTTCTCAGTAGAGAATATAAAGCCCAGAGTACCAGTGTACCATGATTCTCACAATTTAGAACTTACATCATGCTTTTATAGCACCAAATGGAATAGAAGGCAAACTGACTGGGCAATATTTCATGAACAGCAATTAAAAAAAGAACAGTTTGAACCAAAGACAACAGCACTGATCAGTTGTCTCTATGGTGGGTGACCGCTGGATCATTGTGTGCCCTATTTACACTTCTTCTGTCAGAGACTGCTTTGGCCCTCAGTAATAACTGAACCTCGCTGATGCATTTGTTGGTTTTCATGCTTGCCAGTGACAGGAAGTGATCTTGCTGGTCAGGCTGAGCTTCTCTCACTATCAAAACCACAAGAGCAAGGAAAACATTTAAAAGTTTACCGTACCAAAGACATGTTCTCACACCCACTGTAAAGCCCACCACTCTTGTGAAATCGGAAACAGTTAGAAATTGCATGCACGCACTGCTAAGGAAATCACAAAGACTGCTTTGTTTACACATTTATTATCAACAAAAGCCTTTGGCATATGAAACCATTCATCTGTTTTAGCAACATTTTTAAGTCTGACATTTTAGAAAACTAGTGAAAGATAACTAGGTTAGCCATAGACGGAGGGTGAACCAGTTACAGGGAAGGGCTAAAAAGAGTCAAATGTATTAAACATCGTATACCCGTCTTTTTAGGCAAAAACCAAACATAGGTGTCATGTAGGCTAATAAAACACGTTTAATGGGACAGAATTTGCATTGAACGTGATTACAATTTCATAAAAATAAATAAATAAAACATAATGATTACAAATTTATATTTCTATAACGTTTCCTTTCCATGGTTATTCAAACAGTGAATGAATTATATATAGAATGTGATATTATCACTAACTTTGATCTATCGCGAGCACACTCAATAACAATAATAATAATAATAATAATAATAAAAATAAACAATAGGGCTAATGATAATAACATTTTTAAATATTGTGTTCAATTGTGCAATTACGGGTATAACCAACCCGACAAGCAATTATCGCTTCACCAATTATTAACCCTTAACCAACAAGATTTTTTTTTTTAATTTAAAAAAGGATAAACTAAAATTAATAATATGTTTTCCATGGATTTACATGGTCTTATATCACGCATCTGCAGCGCTTCTGTGAGCGGAAAGAGGCAGAGAGAAATAAAAACATTATATAGGATAGGCCTAAACGAGAATTATAATTTTAGATGATAACAGACTTAATAGATTTAATTTGTTTGAGCAGGGGCATTTTTGTCCAATTTAATGGAATTTTTCTCATAAGTCCCCTTGGCCAGGGGAAGGCTATTTAAGTTGATCCAGTGATATATTTCTGACCTGAATAAAACCAGTTAATTTAGATGTTACCATTTTTAATTCCCATTCAATTATTCTGTTTTAATCATAATTAATATGCACAATAATACAAATGCTTGTTCTTGCCCGATTGAAATACTTACTAAAAATACATAAAACATACATTTTACAAAACAAACCTATAAGCTTTTGAATAATTGCTTCATGCTTTACATCCAAAAAGCATGTAGAGTCATATTGATATTTGAGGATTGATTAATATAATATTGACTTTAAACAAAACTTATATGGAAACAAAAAAGGAAAAATGTTTTCTCTACAGTTGTACATTATTCAAACAATATTTTAAAACTTGTTAGACCCTATTGTAAAGCCACACCATTTAAATACTTCAATTAGCATTTTTTACATAATATTTGTGCAGTATACAATGACCAATTATTTTAAATTGCCTAATGTGAATATTTTTATTTCTGTGCATCAGTATACAATACTGCACATATTTTCTATTTATGTCAAATTAGTTTTTATTAAAATTTATCTTAATAATAGACATATCTTAATTTAAGTACATTCAGTGTATGTATATGTATATTAGTTGACTGTAACAAAGAGCTATAGTCACGTCTTGCATTAAAAAGCGACAGTAATGAATGGACAGTTTAACAGATGCATAAATTCATTAGTCTGAGCCTGACATAGTATGGTCTCGTCATAGTTAAAAATAAACACACAATGCTAATCACAACATGGAGCATGCATGTGTGTGTTTATATTCTACACTCTCTCTGTCCGTCTGGCTACAGCATCCAGCCTACCGCCTTGCTCCATTGGACTACGTGTTGCCATGCCAACCTGGAAGAGTCAATCACGACTTCACTGCAGCACATTACGTAACAGAAACATCTCATTTCTGCCTTACTCTGCCTGGTAACATCCACATTGTCAATCAACATCTGCTTTCCAACCCTGACAATCTTACAGCCACCTAAATCCAGTCCACTTGTCTCTAAAGTAGTGCTGCTTGCTGGCAGAATCATTCATGTAAGACCTGAAGTGAAATTCTGTCGAAAAACATAACACAGTGGATTAAAAATCTACCTAAGAAACAACTGGCTTTAAAAGAGAAAGACTATGCAGGCGAGATCTAGTTTAGATTCACTCTATGTGCATAAGAAAAAACATCAGAAATCAGGTGGAAGCGGATATGGCTCCATCAATAATTACGTTGGCAGTCATTTCCAGCACATATAACTTTATACAGCTCAGCAGAAATGTGATGCACTCTCATAAGAGTCAAAAGAGAGTTCAGACTCTGGCTGGGCTTTATAGAAGATGCTCAATAACCGATTCTACAAGAATACAAAAAGAGATAAACTGGTGCTTCTTCTCACATGCATTACAATAAATAAAGGCTTCACAAAAGAATCCCGTCTTCACAAAAGCCATTTGCCGTCTGCTTCACAAAAATAACACAAAGGCATCATAAATTTGTTCATATGACTCAGTCATGTACTACATTTTTTAAGTCTTCTGATGTCATACTCTGTGTCATAAATGTAGGTTGTTCACTGAAAATACTGGTCTCCACCCTTGCATTTAAAGTTTATGAGAGAACAAGTGAATGATTCATTCAGTAAATGACTCAATCTAGTTGTCAAGTTCAGTTCACAGATTCAGTGATTTGTTTGCAGACATTTACAACTCATTGGAGCAGAAGATTATCAGGGTACATGAGATCTATTCACAAATATACTGTTTGACTATTGAAAACTTGGAATATACTCATATGGAACTTCTTTGGCTTAATTCATTGTAATCTGGGCTGTCAGTTGTAGGCTTGAATTCCACAAAAAGATTATCACTGAGCTATCACCATTGGGCATAACTGAGGTTTGTTCAGAAGAACTGCTTGGGGTTCAAGTCTCATATAAAAAATGCTAAAAAAATACTATGTGCTACCCAAACGAACAGCTCTGTAAAAGAAAAACATGTTCAGGAAACAACTAATTGAGTGAAATGAGAAAATCTTCTCTGTCACCAGCCTCCATCAATTAGACGGATCTCATCAAAGTGTACTCCTACATATGACCAGCCAATCACGGATTCCTGTCCAACAGAAGGAGTGTGTCGGATCGATCTGCATCAATCTGTCTTCTCCAGTTAGTAGACAAGCTATTCGATCATTCTGTCTAGAGGGAGGTGTGAAGGAGAGAGACAGAGAGAGAGAAATGTTGCATATCCTCCATCTTTTTTTTAAAGATTACCTTCTTCATTCCTTTCCTTCCCAGAACTGCACGTGCACAGATCTTAATCTGTCAATCATAACTGACATTCAAACTGGTTTGGGAAAATTCCATTTGACACTAAATTATAAACTTTCTCTAAATGAAATGCTTTAGTGACCCAAATTTCAAATGACAAATGTTTCTTTGAGAAGGTATTCCTTTAACTTAGTACTATTTCTCTAATTACCATAGTATTTTCCTCTAATACCTTGACTTTAACATAATTCTACCACAGCACTTTTGCGTAAAGGCATCTCTTTACAGAGCCGAGGTAAGATCTCTGCTTTGAAATTCGGTGTAAATAGTAAATTAAGCCTGCTCTGCCTCTGACCCATCTCACCCCTCATTATCAAAACATACGGCTGTATTTGAAAATTTGTAAATTAATTAGTTTGTAGTCTGTAAAGACAACAAATGCCACTTCCGAAGCGTTTTTCTCCTTTGCAGCAATGTGGAGTAAGAGAGGGTAAATACGATTTGTTGACATTGCTTGGCTGAATGGAACATACAAACCATCTTACCTTCACAAACAAACCCGACTATCCCCCAAATGAAGTCGCTGCAGTGATGACAGAAGGTCGGTTTGGTCAGGGTCACTTTCCGAAAGCAGTGTCCGGGAGCATTAACCGAGTACCGTGCTTTTGAACCGGGCGACTGCTGCGCCTTTTTCCTCCCGGGTCCGGGGCTCGAGCTCGGGCTGTCGTGCTTCATCCGACCGCTGTCTGCCATCTCTATCACTTCCAACGTAAATCCAGTGCAAAACGCCGAGATAAAAGGCTCCACTAGATTGGTTGGTGTGGAACTTACATACGTGACTTAGCCGTTATGTTAAACCCAATCGAGTCATCGCTGAATAAAGTGAATGTTTCTATTCTCCCACGACAGCGTATCAACAACAGTCGAAAACGCGCCGTCTGGCTACAGTGTATCAATGTAATAGAATGTCTGAACGTTCCAGTCAATGCGCGCGTGTTAGTTACTGTGAGAGCTTCACTATCTGACCACCTAACCAGACATCAAACTCAATAGATATGCCAGTCTGCCTTTAACGACGAAGACCAGCATTCTGCCAATGCAGGAAGAGAAAATAACGCAACCGTGTCCATGTATGTGCTGCGCTGTAGTTAAAATCGTTACAAACGTCTGCTGTTTATCATTTACGCAGTTTTTTCACTTTCTCACCACAGGAGATTTTCACCAACACAGGCGCCTCTAACTTCCGCCTGTAGTAGAGCTCCGGTCAGAGAGAGAAACACACATACACACGAGCTTCACTGTAGGAGCTTCAGCTATGGCAAGCCGTTTTAATATGTACTCCACAAAAACAGTTTTAAGTCAGTGGGAAATATTGGTAACAGTATCCAAAAAAAAAAAAAAACACTGTATGGGTCAAAATGATTGATTTTTATTTTATGCCAGAAATAATTAAGTATCTTTACTTAAGATATTAAGTAAAGATAATTTCAGACTTTTAAGAAGACTCAATCACGCCTTTCTGTGGTCCTACATGTCTACGTCAATGTGTGGGAAGGCTTGCAAAACACTAACCAAATGTTTAAGCAAAAAAAGAAAGCGGAACTGTTATTCTGTTGCTGCCACCATGTCGTAGAGACGCTGTTTCATTCTAAGTGAAACTTCTTTGTTTGGGCTAAAAATCAGTAATTCGTTTGCATTTACAATACTGTTCCAGAACAATTAAACCCAAATATTCAGATATGTTCAGTGCATTTTATGAAGAACTGATTCCTGAACCTGATAGAGTAGCCTATTCTGGCAATACACAAAATTCCAACTTCAACAATCTGACACTTCTGATTCACAGCCTGTACGTACGTTTTGTTATTTAAAATATAGACAGTGGGTACGGAAAGTTTTCAAACTGTCTTAAAATTTTGACTCTTTGTTATATTGCAGCCATTTGCTAAAATCATTTAAGGTCATTTTTTCCTCATTACACAGCACCCCATATTGACATAATTCAGACCTTACAGCTCACAATGCATGTCAGAGCAAATGAGAATCATTAGGTGTAAGGGCCTGCCTGAAGAGCTTAGAGACAAAAATTTCTGGTTCCTAAGAGCATAGCATAATCCTTAAATGGAAGATGTTTGGTACAAGCCTCTCCTCAGTGCAAGGCACATGAAAGCCTGCATGGAGATTACTAATAAACAGATGTGTCAAAAGTACACAAGTAAAAATAGATACCTGTGTTTAAAAAGACTCTAGTAAAAGTTGAAGTATTGACTAAATTTTTTACTCAAGTTAAAGTAAAAAGTACAGGCTCTAAAACAAACTTAAAGTATAAAAGTATAAAGTAACCTTGCGAAGCACAAAACCACCATTTGAGGGAAAAGTTTATTGGACTTTATTGGACTTGTTATATCAATAGATATTAATAAACAGAAATAGTTTTGGTTGTTTAGAGGCTAGGCCTTCATCTGGTGCTGCAAGTCTTTTGGATGTGAGCTTTGTGTACCTCTCCAACTGATTTCTGTGTTTTCTCTGGAGGTGAAAAGCAGGCACACACACACACACACACACAGAGAAAGAGAACATTAGACTACAAGAAATAAGCACTTTTTCCTTTGAATAATATCAAGCTATACACGCAGTGTGGCTGGTCTTGAAGTGACTCTCCATCGCTCAGGACATCTCCACTATCGTAAAATTTTTTGACAAAAATCATTTTGACAGTTTTATCAGTCCGGCGTTATGCTTCTTGGTATGATTTCCCAACGAATTGTCTGGTTTTATTTATTTATTTATTATTTAAATCATTTTACGTTCAATGTCTTGTGCATGTCAGAGAATATAAAAACAGACGCACCAATAGGATTTACTTTTCTGTGTGTGTTTACATACGTTTCTAAGCGTGAACTATAGCGCATATTATAGACATAGATAGGTCAAATGCGTTGGGAAATGGCATAATATTTAAACGCAAAAATAACGACACTGATTAAAAATTGTAGGGAGTAGAAAGTATAGATACACATGCTAAAATGTATGAAGTAAAAGTAGAAAGTTGGCACAAAAAAAAGTAGTGAAGTAAAGTACAGAAGGAGTAGCTTCACAACCACTCTGTGACTGTTGAATGGCCCAGCCAGAGCCCTGACTTAAACCCAATTGAGCATCTCTGGAGAGACCTAAAAATGGCTGTCCACTAACGGATACCATCCAACCTGACAGAACTGGAGAGGATCTGAAAGGAAAAATGCCAGAAGAACCCCTTATCCAGGTGTTAAAAACTTGTTGCATCTTTCCCCAAAAGACTCATGGCTGTATTAGATCAAAAGGATGCTTCTACTAAATACTGAGCAAAGGGTCTGAATACTTAGGACCATGTGATATTTCAGTTTTTCTTTTCTAATAAATCAGCAAAAATTTCAACACTTCTGTGTTTTTCTGTCAATATGGGGTGCTGTGTGTACATTAATGAGGGGAAAAAATTACTTTGAAATAATTTCAGCAAATGGCTGCAATATAACAAAGAGTGACAAATTTAAGGGGGTCTGAATACTTTCAGTACCCACTGTATATATTATTTATTATTATAAGAATCTGCAACTTACTATTCAAATGCAAGTTTTAAGCAGTGTAATGTAGTGCTGGTTGTTTGCAGTTTCTCTGATCACAAATGCAGACATGTCTCTAATGACTTAGTACTGTCTTTTAACTATTAATAAAAAATAATGTTAGATGACCCCTTAATCATAATGAATCCTAATCCATTTAATGTTCAAACAGCTTGCCACACACACAAGCGCTCCAGGCAGGATCCACAGGCTGTTTTTAGAATGCGGAATTCCGTTGTGACGTCGACGTTTGCAGGACATTATGATGTTCTGCAGGGGCGAGAGTTCCACGCCCTTTTGGCTCCTCACTTACAGGCACAAGTGATTTCATGTCATAGCGCAGAATTAAATATGGATGAATCATCACTTTTATTGTGAGGACATCACAAACAGGTTTGCCACATCTGGAGGCAGTTTTGTACAAAGTGTAGCTAAAGCAGTATCAGATCACCTACACACAGACTGAGTGGTCACAACTCACAGTGACCCACGTCACTCAAATTGCTAAAAACACTGATGATACGCCTTGAACACACCTGGAAGATAAGATAAGAGAAGTCTTTATTAATCCCGAAGGTAATTGTTTTTCCAGTGGCTGCATATTTCCACAACTACGGATATTATGAGATAAAAAGAGAAATAGAAATAAATATATAGGCCTAGAGTATATTACAAGTCAATTAACATATATAAATGGAAAAAATATATATCTGTATATTAAAAAAAACACGAAACACTTACACTTAGTGAAAGAACATTAACCCCCGGTTTCACAGACGAGGCATAAACCTAATCCTAGACTAAAATGTAAATCTGAGCTGTTTTTAATGAAAGGAACTTGCACTGACCGATTTTAAAACATGTCAGTGCCTTTGTTTTGTCTTAAGATGCATACCAATTATGTTTTTTTTTTTCCTAAAGCATGTTTATAGAAATTACTTTAAATGTCCTAATTTTGGTTTGGGCTAAACCCTGTCTGTGAAACCAGGCCTAAGTGTACAGGCCCACTAATGCTGCTTAAAGGAATATCTTACTCTAACCTGCTTAAACACTGAGGGACAGGTTTTCCAGATAGGAATTAGATTAACCCAGTACTAAACAACGGCAATGGTGTATTTTAAGATATCTCAGTGCAAGCTTTTTCCAGTTTAGACAGCTCTTAACATTTATTTTAATCTAGCACTAGTCTTAAACTCTGTTCGGGAAACTGCACCTGATTAAGATGTAGATTAGTTTCCTCATTCGGATTTGGAACATTAGCATTACTTTCAGTCCATCAGTTAGCATTATTTGAAGTGAAAAACTGTACTAAACTGTTAACAATAAAAATAATATGAAAAATAAATAAATAAATAAGTAAAAAATAAATAATTATATTTCGAAAAATAATAGGAAGTAAAATTATAATTAGCTCAACACTACAACAGGAATGTGAAGACAGGAAGCCTACTGTAGGCTATATGCGAATTCAAAGAACTGGATGTGTTTAAAAAGATACATTCGGGCACCATCTGCTGGTGGTTTTAGAGAAGACAACAAATAAAGAACCAAAACAAAAAAAAATGTGCGCAGGATAAATAATCAAAGCAGCAGTTCACAATGAATTTTATTATAAAAGTATTACAATAAACCCAATTACAAAGCACACATTTTCCCTTTCTACAACACTGCTTAACAGGGTAGAGACATAAATACCAGTTTACAGACAAAAAAAAAAAAAACTCAAAACATTTTATAGTGCCTGTCAAACCTTTAGTTTGGGGTTTCAGATGGTTTTATTGTTTTTTGAACACTATTCACTTTAGTATGAAAATATTACGGCAGCTAAAAACATTTTGGTGGCACGAGTCCCCAAGTCAGTTCAAAGGTCGGAGGCCAAATTTCACAGAGCAAAAAAAAACTAGGCATGGTTCTAAAAGAACTGAACTGATCCTAGATCAGCATATTATCGGAGTGATATTTTGTCTTATACAGCCTGAGTTCACACACACCAGAAGGGAATGAGATTAATTTTTCAACAGAAACATACAACTGTAACCACAAATATTTCATCAAGGGCATTTGAGGCATCAGGTTATTACAATCCTTAGACACACATCCAATAAAGCTCCTGAAAGTCACACACATACACATACACAGTTCATCAAAATCTAATCAAACACACTGCCCAGGACTGACCCTCCTGTTTTTTTAGTTTTATCAATCATAAATGTGGAAGAGAAGGTTAATCTCTCAAAGCTTATTTATTTGTATTTTTTTAAAGGGGACATTGGATGCCTATTTTCCACATGAGGGCATGATTTTTCTTTTTACTGCCTTCATGAAATGTCTGTAACATACTTTGGTTAAAACTCCTCAGTGGTTAATCTTTGTAGAATCCAGCTACAAATTGAAACAGTTTACTGGATGACAGACAATAAAAAACTGGCTGTATGTTTTCTTGTCAAATTTTCTGAGCTGGCAGACATGCCAGAATCCTAACCAAAGGCAAGAAAATTTCATCCGATGTCCCATTTAACAGAATCCATTAGCAAAAAAAAATAGGTAGCACCACTAAATCCAAAATAAATTCTAGAATAGGTCTTTTATAAAGGGAAGAGCTTTTTCAATCATACAACAGAAACGATTAATCCAGAGGGTCATAAAAATCCAGTAGACCTCCTCTTCCACTTCTTCTCATTGTGTTGTTGCTGCAGATAAAAACTCTTTGTAAGCACATGACTATGGAAGGTTTGAATAATAAGTTATAGAAACTAATAGGGGCTTTTTAAATTAAATCAACAAAAAGAAACAAATAACTGAAGCCAGACAAATTTTGTACTTATAAAATATTTTTTGCAAATCAAGCTTGAGAATGTCAAAATTTGAAGTCCAAGACATCGTAAAACTAAACAATGAGCTTCTTAATGTAACTACAGATGTTACATTATTCAGCATATCTGCTGCATCAGGTGAAGCACGACTGAAACTAGCCATTTCCAAATCAAAAATGACCAATAAAATACAGCTCTTACAAAAAGACAAAATAAAACAACATTCAAATAAGTGCTTTTTGGTATTACTCGTATTAAAAGCTAGAAAAAACTGAAAAAAGATAATTCCTGGGACCAGAAATCTTAAGTACTCCTCAAAGTTCCCTCGTTTGCAGTTATGGGTGGAGCATCAACAGTGGGCGGTGGCCAATCATAGAGTTGGGAGGCGTGTCCTGAGTGGCGGTGCTGCTGCTGTAGTGAGGAGGGAGAAGCTGGATTTTTAGGGTCAGGCCTCAGTTTGTGATGGTGTTTGCGATTGTGTTTGAAGACAGCGAGACTGAGGCTGGGGCTCTAGAAAGACGTCTCCACCCCGCTGTCGCAGATGCCACTCTCCTCCCGATGATGGCCCAATGTCAAATCCTGAATCGACTTACAGAGCACAGGACCTGAGTAATTGTTTGTTTTAAGAAAAAAAAAGGATGATAATTAATATTACCATAAAAGCAAGTTATTGTTCTTAATTATTACAGAACATTTGTGTGATTATATGAATGAGAGTGTGACGCAGCTGACACAGAACAGCATGTCTTTTTTCATAGTATTCTCATAGCTTCATAAAATCACTACTGAACCTCTGATCTGATGTCTTTACTGTGTTTCTAGACCGTGTCCATTTCATGTTTTAGATTGGAACATTTACAAAACCTTGTACATTCATGTGTTTTTATCATACTGCTGTTACAGACGCTGATTAATCTCTAAAACGTGGTACACCAATACAGACAGCCACGAGAAGGAAACTGAGAAACAAAAAACGAACTTTCCCCTGGTGGCGCACACACACACACACACACACACACACTCACTCGACCCTGACGATGACTATGTCAACCCTCCAAATCAAACAGCAAGGTGGAAATACTTGTTTCAAAGAAACTGCTCCAGAGTCAAAAACCAGAAGTGCCGTATCTTGCTTTCACTTCTGTTCCTGGGAATCCCCTTCTTTACTGTCCGCTTCCCCCTGAAACACGACCATCAGTGCAGAGTCTATATGTGAACACCACCGCAGAGTGACAGGTCACCCTGAGACCGAGGGGAACTCCCACAGAATGCAGTGGCTGTGCAGTTTTGTTGACATCACGCTCAAGTTCACATGAGGTAATGTCAGGGAGAACCACAAAATGATACTATTGTTCAGGAGAGGGGGGCAGAGGGCCACGACTGGCAGTGATTTAATCTGGGGGTTTTACAAACCATATTGTGGGACCAAAAAAAAAAAAACTCCCCAAGAGAACAATACAGTGCAATTCTCACTCATACTACGAAATACCACAGTGACGTGTGCTCTTAGGAAAAGATCAAAAATGCAACATGAATGAGCCACAACATGTTTTGTGAGGATAACTGAGGTTTACAGTATTTTCTGGTATGCAGAACAAAGGAAATATTAAAGGGATACTCCACCCCAAATTAACAGTTTGTCATTAATCGCTTACCCCCATGTTGTTCCAAACTCGTAAAAGCTGTTACTCTTTGAAACACAATTTGAAATATTTATGATGAAAACCAGGAAGCTTGTGACTGTCCTAAGGATTGGCAAGTAAATTACACTGCCATTATTTGACTATTGTCAAAATATTCCATAAGCGTTTCAATCTGAATGTTATGAAATGACAAGAAAACATTTTATACACAAAAATAAAATAAATGACTTTATATAAAAAAAAAGGGTGTCCTCTGTCTCTCTCCACATCACCGTAACAGCATTTTAGAGAATATTCCCTTGATGCATGTATGCTGTTCTGTGTCAACCAAGCCACAAGGATCGCTGTGTTGTTCGAAAACAGATTGCGGCTGGCAGTGTATGTAGTTTGTGTCCTGAGGATATTATTCAAAATGGTGCAACGGTAACTCAGAGAGACACAACTATTCTGACAAAGATTTTCATATTTTTCTGGATCTTGAGAGCGTAATTTACTTGGCAGTCAATAGGCCACAAGCCTAATCTGAAATAGCATTCAAATGATTTTTGACTACTTACTCCTTCACAGAATTTAAAGTGCACTTACTACAGGGAAAGTCCCTGTGACCAAACTGTGGTTGTGCATACCAGAGAACAATGGTAATGTTTCATGGTTCGCTCCTTTAGGTGGACTAGAACTTTTTGGAATTTTTTGTTTCAAACAGCAAAGGCCAAGTCACCCAGAAAAGCATACATCAATTAATATTACCTGTGAGCTGAGTGGCGGTGTGGACAGCTTCGGGCTCCTTACATACAGCCTGGAGTAAACTGACAGCACTGCTGTTCCCAACATGCTTCAGTCCCTCTACCAGCTCACGTACAGTTCCTCCAGACACCTGCAGAAGAGACAGATCAGCAGCTTAAACCAGAGCAACTACAGGATACACAAAACAAAACAGATATGATAAATAGTTCAGCCTACTGACGCGATAAATGTTAAAGCAACTCATTTCTTTAAAGCAGTTCTGTTGAAGTAAACTAGGTCCTGTAATTCTAGACATTTCAAAATAATAAAAATAAAATATAGACCTTTTTGGTCCCAAAGCAGCTAATTTCTGTTTATGGCTCCACTTTACAAGTTGACCTGATAATTAGTTAAAAAAAATATTTTTTTGACTGGTCCATTGTTACCATCAGATTAAGAGACAACTTATTTTTTTATTATTCTGTGGTGTTCATTTCAGATTCATGTAAAAGTAATTTGTAGTCAAAAAGTCAGTAGTTGACCTCATAGCTGTCCAGCAGCTTTCCAGCAGGGCAGGAGCTGAGTCTGAAGGCGCTGGTCAGGATGCCAAGCCCCAGAGCATAAGCCAGACTTTCCCAGCCTCCCGTCGGTTCTTCCAGTGTCTGGCACAACTTCTGCTTTGTGTCAGAGCTCAAGCTCTTAATGTCACCTGCCAACACAAGCCAAACACACATTTACATGCGCACTAACACAAAACTGTTACTTGTTCTTTACTTATTTATTGGTTGAAAAGTTTTATCAGAGTCTTAGAGTTAAATATATATATCTCACTCATTTCACTAATGTCAATGTATAGGTTATTTTTATTGCCATTAAAGTGAAATGAAAATAAATACAGGAATCTGAGAAAAACACTCTTTTTGGATGACAAATTTAGATGGCACTTAGAGGCTATTGCATCTATTAACTGTTAATACCGGTATTTGTTGATGTATTTTTAGTATCTTACTGACCCCAAAGTGCTGAATGTAGTTTATATTAATCTCAGAGTTCATACCTTGTGGTGGAACAGCAATGGTGATTGGTTGATACTCTTCTCCATTAAGAATATCATAAACCTGATAACACAGACACGTTACATAGAGAACCAATCACAACCTCCATTTACAATATTACACACCCCAAGAA
Organism: Enteromius viviparus; assembly: GCA_032353835.1. Taxonomy (NCBI): domain Eukaryota; kingdom Metazoa; phylum Chordata; class Actinopteri; order Cypriniformes; family Cyprinidae; genus Enteromius; species Enteromius viviparus. Next base: position 8,271,652 of record JAUCNO010000152.1, read on the forward strand.
TTATCTGAAGAAATGGCTCACCTCTGGAGAGGTTGCTATGTTCATAGGGGTTGTCCCAGGAATATAGCCTTCATCTTCCTCCTCTTCCTCTTCACGTGCACCACACAACTCTTCATCTTTAAAGAACAGTGGTTCAAAGTTTTCTTTATGAGGATCTGCTCCTAAAATAAAGTGCACACATAACACTCATTGGTCAACTAAAGTCGAATTTAATCAACTGAATATGATCAAAAAAGCACTGATTCTCACTTGGGACGAGCGATCATTTATTGTCAATACCTTAATGGACAATTTTAATATATACTGCACGCAGAAAATTGCCGACAGAAGAACAGGTTGTTACAGTTATTTGTAGACATACATGTCATGTTAGTCATAAATACTTCAGCATGACAATTCTTTAGTGAGACTTGTGAAAAACACACATTTCCTCACCTGCGGCCATCAGGAGCGCACACAGTTTGGCTGAGTCCCGTCCTGCAGCAATGTGCAGAGGTGTTGAACCGTTATAGGTGACACTGTCTACATATGCATTACCCTGCATAGACAAAACGTTAAACAAAGTCATTTATCCAGAGATAAGAACATCACTTCAGCATTTGAAGAAATTAAATTATTCACTAAAGCAACATCCTTCAAATCCATCACTGTACCTCCAGCAATAGGCAACCGGAGAGCGAAAGGTTTCCCAGCTCTGTGGCTAGGTGAAGTGCTGTGCGGCCACACGTGAGTTCCTGGACCTCCACATCTGCCCCGCCATCCAGCAGGGCCCGCACACAACTCAAACTGTTAGCCTGTACAGCCAGGTGAATCGGACAGAGACCTGAACACGAACACGCACACATCTGAACATACAGAACAGCTTCAAACCATCCTAAATGGATCTTGCCAAGTCAGTCCGCTGTACCTGCTGTGTTGGGGATGCTGGTTAATTGTGCCACTGATTTATGCTTCAGCAGCAATCGCAGCAAGCTATCCTCTTTCTGCTGAGCCGCCAGGTGAAGTGGCGTGTTTCCATGGCGATCTGTGAGTGTGACATCCACCTCGGCCTCCAACAAGGCCTCGACTGCCTCTTTTTGCTGCGTCATCACTGCTAGGTGCAAAGGAGTCTGGAACAGACGTATCAGATGTATGCGTTTTTTGGAAATTTCAAAAACAGAAATCCTACTGTAATATGTAAACCGCGAGCTTTACCTGGTAAAGATCATTCCTCATGTTAAGTACATCCTCTCCGGGGAGGGAAGAGATGACTTGTGCTAGAGTTCGCACGGCATCTGTCTGACTATGGATCACTCCCAGATGTAAACCCCTAAAAGTCAGATCCAAAACAGAACATTTAAGTGTAAGTAAACCTTTCATCTTCATGATACAGAAAAAAAAACAACAACATCTGAAACCATTTAATAATACTGACGTGTTTTGGCTAAAAGTGGAAAGTTTTTTGAAAATTGAATTTCTAGAGAAATATGAGGTTGGTTTTTCTGACTTACGTATCTCCATTCTCGTCTTGAGTGGTCATAAGGGGGCGCTGTGGAGCGAGAAGCATTCTAGCATCGCCGCTTACGGTGTAATGAAACAGAGCTTGAGCCTGTCTTCCAGCAAGCTCAGCCAAATGAGGCTCTAATACACAGCCTAAAAAGAGCAGACCCACATATACGCACATTTAGATACACACAGAAATATCTACAAGCAATCTGAAGCTTCTATGGGTTTTAGCCCAGTTTGGAAAACTTCACACGAGCTTAAGTTTCAAATAAAGTCTAACCTGTGGTGTTCAACTCTAGATCTTCTGGAGGATATGTGTTCTCACTTGCCATTCCCAAACCAACAGGTTCAGACTGGGCACAGATTCGCACAGCCCCACCTGCTGCTGGATCACCATCAGTATCACTGTCACTGTCCTCATCACTGTCTTCCACCGGCTCTTGATATGCTGTAACATAAAGGAAAACTGTATTGTGGAATCAATTCCTTTAATTAATAGGAATATGGATAGTTAAATAATAGTAGTATGTGTGTTTATATAGTCAATATTGCTGTAGTGATATCAGCTTGATTGACAGCTTGGACACCCACCATGCTTGATGGCGGTCCCGCCTCCTCCCATTCCTGGGGAGAAGTTGTATCCAGACCCGTAATTGTTATAGGTTTGATACGCCTGGAAGAAATGCCCTAGAAGACCAAAGAATGTTTAGCTGACATTACTGACTTTTTATGCATTGTGGGATTTTCAGGCTTCTAATTAAAAAAAAAGTACTGCTATCTGAAGTGTAACTGATATACCTCCTCCTCCTCCTCCGCTGGGACCACCCCCTGCTGTTGACCCACCTCCTCCTCCTCTAAACATGCCCCCAGCTCCGCCTCCTGCTCCACTGTAGTCCTGAAAGTTCGGCAGAGTCTTCTGTCTCTTTCTCTGGACTTCTTCTTTGTCTAAAAAAAAAAAAAAACAGTTTAGAAGAGAAATTCCATGGCAAGAGTAAACATATGGTGTAGGGATGTCACTAACGATTATATTGTTAATTGAGTAACTTGTCAATAATTCAGGCAATTAAAAAATAGCCTTTAAAAGTACTTTAAATTACATGGGCACAAGTATTTTTATTGATTTATGCATTTAAGGATTTTATGACAGCCATAATATGGTACATGGACAGACTTTGGACATTTTACTCATTTGTAATGTAGTAAAAACAAAATTCTTTTATTTTTATATTTACATAGAGTAAATATATTTTATATTTTAATACTATCTCACTAGAAATCTAATGGTCTCTGTTATATACACAATTTTTCCGTTCTGTTTTGTGACAATATATTGCAATTAATCTTAACTTTCAAAATAAAAATAAAAAAATTATAAAACTAAAGTAGACATAATTAAAGCTCATGGAGCTGGTTAAAGACTATACCTATAATCTGTGGATGGTAGGTGAAAGGCTTGGGTTCACTCGTTTCATTGTCTGACTTTCTTTTTAGCTGCACAAACACAGAGATGGGCTTCTGGAGGTTGAGGTCCCGATATTTAGGGGTCTTGAAGACAATGGCAAACTAAAGGATGGAATTAAGAAGTGGTTTAGTCATTCCACTAGAACATATTTTCACAGTCATCTAAAGTCAAGATGTAACAATGATTTGTCTGGATTCGTTCATATTTTAATTTAGCAAGGATGCATTAAAAATTAAAAGGCATTTTATAACTTAAGGCAACTTAATGAACTTAACTTAACAAAATATGCATATTTCAATTTAAAAGTGTTCTTTTAAACGTTCTATTCATTTAAAACTTCTGAGAAATAAGCATTACAGTTTCCACAAGAATGTTAAGAAGCAAAACTGTTTTCAACATTGACATCAAGAAATGTTTCTTGAAAAGCAAATCAGCATATTAGAATAATCTCTGAAAGTTCCTGTGACACTATATACTGTACCTTTTGCATCTCATGAATAAATTACATTTTAATACATTCAAACAGAAATCAATTATTTAAAATGCGAATAAAATGTCACATAATTGCTGTCTGTACTGTATTTTAATCAAATAAACGCAGCCTTTGGTAATCATAACAGACTTCTTTCAAAAACGTAAACAAAATTGAGCAGGGTCAATGATTTCATGTTGACTTAATAAATCTCCAGTAGCTGTGCTTTATCAACTAGTATTAACTCAGAGAAGTTAGGGATTATCCATAATAAACCAGAAAGCATATTAATGAACAGAAAAATAATGTTTCAGTAGCAGGGTCAAATGTGGATGCAGAAGTACAGTATAGCCGTATGTGGCAGCAGACAGGTTCGTGTGCTGACCTGTCTGTGGACGTCAGTGGGGGAGAAATCCCCGAAAGCCTCCCAGGTTAGACCTGACTCATCATCTTCATAAAACCGCACCTGGATATCATCTGTCACAACAACAAAAACAAACAATGACATCACATACAGTGCAAGAAAATAAGAAAAAGGAATTATTAAGAACCAGTGGGGAAAGAAAGAGGAAATGATTGTCACCACACACACACACACACACACACACACACACACAAGTACAATTTGAATATCTGTCATCAGCATGCAACACATTGTTACTTCCGCAAAAGTCATGATTTACCACAGTACAGACATCATTTTATGACACAACTGATATCCACATTATAGGCATATGATTTAAAAACATATTTAGTTTAGGTACCAGATGGAAATACCCTGGTATATACAGTACCATGATTCTAAATGATTCTATAACTATGTAACACTGTATTGGCAAATTACTAGAGCTGGGAATCATCGCTATATGATTCACACTCTATGATTGTCATTTAATGTGTTGTAATTTATCACAATATCATAGCAGTGCTGTGTATCTTATTCCTCGTCTTCAAACATCCAAGAGTTCGTTGTAAACGTTTTAGAGGATTGCCGATGATCCTTTCTTATTTCTAGATCATATATTTATCCTACATGAAGATCTAGTTTTTGCGAGCGAATGGGGGAAAAAAAACAATATGAGATAAGAGTAACAGCAAACAAGGAAAAACAGAGTTATTATAGTGAACTTTCTTCTGCCGCATGATTTGCATATGAAAAGGGGGATTCCCTATAGCTGGAAAACGGCAGTGAAAACTTCCTTCAAGAGTGGCAATGTGCAAGATCAAGGTAGCGTATCAGATGTAAGTTATAGAATATACTGTTAGAATGTTGCTTCATTCAGAAAAATTTATAACATGGCCTTTGTGGCAATCTTGGTAATGCCTACAGGGCAGCTTTTTCCAGCCAAGCTGGTACAGCTCTTACCTGCTAGTTTAAAATCATTGGTGTATCCGTATGCCAATCACATAACGTCAGCCATTCACATATTGCCTTGCTGGACTTTGGCCTCCCCATTTTTTGCTGACGGTAAAAGTCGATTAATTAAAAAGTATTTCAGTTGGCAAATGTTGGCCGGTGTGGTGACAAATCGAATCCCGCTTCGAAATCCCTTCCCATTAGCACCCAAAATGATCCCATTGGCTCAAATTACTTTAATAGGTACTCTCTTTAGTGCCTGATTACAATTCCATGTTATGATAAATGCTGTTTAAAGTACATTACAATGATAGTTAATGTCTGTATTGTCACTAGCTTATGTACCAGCATAGCAGACAGTTACCTGATTAGCTTTATAGGTTATTTTATACAGGAATTTGTGCTATATATATCATATTTTTACTAATTAAGTTTTAAATTAAATGTCGAATGTTTTATTTTACAAACAAAACTAATTAATAGTTTTAAATTTTTCACATAAAAAGGATATTATTACTTTATTTATTTATAAGCAGTTAATTAAGTGTAAGAAATGACATACAATTTGTTTCATTATGCACTATTATGTTCTATTATATAGTAAGCCATACATTTTTAGGCAATGCAATCACAAGGGGTCTTAAGGAGACCCGATTTCGAGGGGGGACTCGATTTCTCATGACACAGTGAATCTTTTCCACAACAGAGCGAACAGAATAACTCTCACCTAAACCCTGATCATAGATATTTCCTGAAGATCTGATTGGATGATTGGAATGTTGTTCCAGAAACATCTTATACTTGGTGAAATCAAGCTTATCCTCTTCACTTAAAGTGTGTCCTTAAAGTGATAGTTCACCCAAAAATGAAATGTGATGTTTATCTGCTTACCCCCTGGCCATCCAAAATGTAGGTGACTATTTCTTCAGTAGAACACAAACAAAGATTTAAACTAAACAAAACAAAACCAAAAAAAACATACACAGGCGAAACAAAATGAAACCCTACGGCTTGTGATGATACATTGAGGTGTTAAGACACGAAACAATGAATGTGCAAAAAACTGAACAGTATTTATTTTCCTTTTATACACAACAATCTCCAACTGTACTGAACTCACTCACAACATCCAGTGCGTGACGTGTCAACATGCTCTGGCACATAGATACACATAGATCTATACTTAGTTCCTTACAAATCCGGGCCAAAAAAAACTGTCACTAATGAGGCATTTATGTGTATATATCTGCCAGAGCACACTTACGCATCACACGCCGGATGTTATGAAAGAGCTGAGGACAGTTGGGAGATTGTGGTGTATAAGAGGTAAAAAATTATATGAATACGGTTCAGTTTTTTGCACACAAAGAGTTTTGTGTCGTAACACCTCAATGCATCATTCCACCCAAGCCATAGGGTTAATTTAGTTTCATCTGTGTATGTTTTTTTGTGACTCTCAAAGTTTGGAACGTTTTGTGCCCACTGACTTCCATTATATGATTGACAGACTGCAACGGTTCGAGTTAAAATTCTTTGTTTGCGTTCTACTGATGAAACAGTAACGTACATCTTGGATGCCCTGGGGGTAAGCAGATAAACATCACATTTTCGTTTTTGGGTGAACTATCACTTTAATTCTGTTAAAGAGGCAGAGCATGCTGTGACTGTTATGACATTGCTTTCTGACCTTTCTGGACTTTGTCACACAGCAGATAGACCTCCTCTCCTCCCGTCACACAGCCAGCGGTCCGATCCATCCGCACTATCTTCAGATTGGAGGCATTTGGGGCCTCTAAAAATCCAGAGAGACAAAGGCATTAGAAATGAAACAAGTCTTTCTGGTTTTCATTTTTGTGGAGTTTCCTCATTTTCCCTTTCCTTTCTGTAAGCAGTCTCGTTTTACAAACAGTGATAAGAATAGAGGCAGAAATGGAAACAGAGATTATTAGAAAATGGAGGGGAAATCGAAAGTGTAGGCCTAGTTTCAGAGAGGAAGCAATACCTGATCACTCCCTGTCAGTGACTAAAACTACGAGTGAGAGAAATGGAAGAAAAAAAAATGAGAGTGAGACTACACATATATCAATAATTAGCTCCAAAACTCAAAACATGTGGCTACTCTGTTAACAACCACCTCTCTTCCTGTTCTGAGTCATGGCACTAAATTATACAGTTTTGGTTAAAAGTCCACATTTCTAATCACTCCGGATTGTAACTAAACACATTAAATTAACCCATTTTGTTAGTTTAAATCTCAACTATACTAAAATAACACTGCTATGAATGCTTTTGATCGGCATGGTCAGTATTGAGGAGGGTGATACTCACTGCTGTCATAGATTGGATCTGAAATAACTGGTTCAAGTCTGCGGGAGAACCCTCCATCACTGTCGGGCAGGAAGGCTGTGAACATGAGACGTACCACGCTCAGATCCATCTCCTTCGACTGATGAATAGATGCACTGCTAATCAGGTTCCTCTCAGCATCTACCATACAGGAACAAACAGTTGGAATATGCTGAGGTTATTTTTATTCAACACCTCAAGCATTCTCTTAAACCTTTCTGTTGACCAAAGCATTCTTAGATCATGAGGAGAATTTTATCCATAGTGACTTGCAGTACATTTTTGTGCCTATGGACAAAAGTGTCTTGGCATAAAGAGAAAAGCGATCGCTCCTTGTAGAGTTTGAACTCAGATCTTCTAGTTACAATGACCATAAACTCACCAGGGCTTGACAATAAGGATGGCCACTAGTATTTTTGGCTTAATTACAAACCAGTAGTAAGGCATCCAATTGCATGCTATCGGAAGAGCAAACAAACATCTGAACTAGCCTCCTGACTTGCCCAGCAGAAAAATTGATGGATATTCTAAATAGAGACATTATCTGTTAGGAAAATTTTGCTTCTCCGACCTGAAAGTTCTCTGGGCACGCGAACCTCTCCTTGTTGGACATCTATCTCGGGATGGATGGATATGCCGTAGTTATACCCCAGCCTGTAGGCCTCGACCATCCTCTCTTCTAAAACTTTGCTTACGTTCTTCTTTGTCACATGCAAAATGCCCAAGTTAGGAAAACTGTAAAACATTTGCAATTAAATGTTAATTATGAGCCTCACTGTAATCGTTGCATGTACCAAGAGTACTGTTGTTTAGAAAAAATAAAAAGCAAGGATGACTGGATGTTGAGAGAACAATACAGACCTGAAGGTTGAATCTTTGGGCTGCACGTCGGCAATGCAGATTCCTTTATCACACTGTTTGCCCACCAGGCTGTGAGCATGAAGATGAGGATTTTGAGAGTTGGTCACTAGCTGAACAACAACTCGCGCTGTACCCTGGTAGTTACAGATCTGTTGACCCAAAGACAAACAGAAGTAAACATTAAAAAGTGGCTCATTTTTAACCCACTTAAATCTGATAAATATTTATACCTAAATGAAGAGTTAATTTGCAAAATAGGTTACTCAGTTTTTAAAAATGTTCAAAATCATGTCTTTTACTTTTTATTATCCTGCAAGTTTTACTTTTAAACTGCAGTTGGGTTGTTTTGAAATTTTTTTTTTTAAATAAATAAAAATTAAAAAAACCTCGCCCTCTCTCATTTAAAAAGATATATAGCTATTTAAATGAGAGAGAGCGAGGTTTTTTTATTTTTATTTATTTACATTTTTTAAAATATATATATAAATATAATATAATATAATATATATATATATATATATATATATATACACACAAACACACATAACCGATATTTCCTTTATCATGAAATAAGTATAGTACTTTCTCTATGAAACCAAATTTTTGTTTATATTATTTCTATTCATATTATTTATTATATCATTACCAATTTATACAAAATTATTGTTAAATAATAACAATTATCATCATTCATCAATAAAACAAATAATATAAAAAATAGCATTATAAAAAGCTAATAATAATTGATACATACAGTTATACAATTTACTGTCAACTAATTATATTTATTAATTTGCAGTTCTGCAAATGCTTTACATAAAAGAATGCATTAATGGCAAAGGAAGGTCACAGGTATGCTAATCTCATTTTGGTGGGGGAAATCCCAGCATTCACGTGGAAAGTGGGTGGACTATTTGTGGACTTTTCCAGAACATAATTTGGCCATTCTTATCAACAACATCCTTAACACACAGAAGAGCTAAAATGAAAACCAAAAATGCCAGAGTAGACTGAATTACAAGCAAATCCTGAACATTAATAAGAAAAGACTTAAGACGGTCTCTTCTTGACTCATATAATAAGTGTGTGGTTTGACTGCTTCTATAGGCCAACTTCAAATATGTCTCATAAAACACTTTCTCTAGGACAAAATGACTCATTCAAATAGCAATATCAAACCCCAGAAAAAAATACCCAGTGAATATCAAAGAAGATGAACCAGAGTCCCTCTAGAATAATCGTTTGATGATATCACGAAAGTAGTGGTGCCACGCATGAAAACATACATGTGCACCCATACGTGAATTATGATCCTCCATTTCATCCTTTCAGATCTGGTTGAGAGTCAGACATCATTAAATACCGCTTCTGAACAGTAGACATGCTGTATAGGCAACAGATGAGCTAATTTCCTCATACCGAAAGCGATGACAAAAAAAAAAAAAAAAAAACTCAACTCAGAAATCCCTTCAATAAACCTGTATTATGTATCTAGCAGAGCGAAGAATGCCCTTATGGTAGACCACAAGTTAAATACCAGCATAAAAAACATAGGAAATCCCAGTGCTTGTGCTGAAGTAACCAATACTGGCGATTTAAAACAAAAGACTGCTTAACTGATGTAAAGTAAAGGTTGTGGTTAAAGTGGCAAACTAAAAAACAATATTTTTTTTCCCTCAATAATAACACTACTAGCAATAGAAACGTATGAAATAAATTCAATTCAAATTTATGAAATGCTGTTTCATCTTCCTCCATATTCAAATTAAGCTGGTTTGGATAAAAAGGGAAAGAAGAATTTAGAGAAACATGTTAAAATTTAGGTTAATTAATATGTATTTTATGTTAATGAAAAATCAATAAATTGACGTTTAAATGTTAGTTTATATTTGTTTACACAGTTTAATGCTGGCATACATGTACTTACACAATTGCATAATGTAAAAGACTGCACTATATATAAAGAATTACAAATATCATAAAGCATTATGAATATATAAACTCAATTAAATAAAAGTTGCAAGAAAACTTCAGCAATTTCAGTGGTGACTAATATAATTGCCTCTGACTGGCCATTTAATTCAGAAGCTCAACAGAGTTGTGTGTGATTGCAGAGCATTTATAACCAATGTGTGAAAAAAAAAAAAATCTGCACCTTTGGGGTTTGGGGTGCTAGTGTAATACATTTTCATTTAACATAGTTGGATATTGCAATATTTACTTTTGATTAAACACAACTTTTGAACCTTTGTATTAAAAGGTTTGAGCAACTTGATTTACACCAAATGTAAGACATTTGATCAAAAACTTGGAGCCCTAGTAAAATCCACACTTACTCTGAGGTGTATGTGCAGTGCACACACACACACACACACACACACACACATCTCTTTAATGTGTTTTTGCGCGCTGCATGTCAGAGTGTGTTGGTGCAAGAGGGGGCGAGCTGCTGCACACTTTGTTTCCCATCTCTGACACCACATTACGTAGAACGAGTCTTCCCACTAATTACCCGAGTGACACACTGAGGAAATTCCCAAACGGACTGCCATCATGAAGAAGAGAAGTTACAGAACATTTAATTTCTCTCCTTTCTCCTTTCAATCACTTTCTAACCCTTCAGACACTGTAATCCTAAAATAAGTGACCTGGCACAGAACAGCAGTTGTAAGAGAAAGCAGCTACTAATTTTAGCTGGGTGCTCCAGCAAATATCGCATCATTGGGATTTATCATCTAATGAAAGAACTACCGTATCAGACAGCTCTCTCTAGATCTCACAATCATGCAAACTAGTTTCACTGAAGGAAGTACCAGTGTTTGCAAGCAAAGCTGCTTTTTTGTAACAAAAACACTTCTAACACTACACTTCCTCTGACCTTTTTTTTTTCATTACCAGCGTTTAGTATTCATTTATTCTATTTTGAGCTTAAGTCATAGGTTGAGTCAGAGGTCAGCCAAGAAGCCAGAACTCAATTCTTTTTCGAATGTGCATTTGTTACAAAAACCCATTGATCTGCTTCAGAAGACATGTGCAAACCCCCGGAGGCATCTAGGTTTGTTTCATGACGGATATATCAAATTTATGGTGCTTCAAAATAATGGCCACTACCCACCATCATTACCAGACTTGGAAGAGCCAGGATACATTTAAAACATCAAAATGCACCCTTGCTGATTAAAATTATTATGTACACTTTTGATAATGTTAAGTCAAAGGTAGATTTTTAAGCTTTATTTTTTTATTTCATTAAGAGGATAAAGTCTGCAAAGACCAAAAAATAAATAATAGTTTTGTTTTATTAGCACTTGGAAAGGAAATAGAAGAAAATATGTTTATCCTCTTAATCTAAATCCTACTGCCCAACCAGAAACACACTGCAAGAGAATGTTTTGTTTATCTCCAGGCATCAGCAGGGCTCTTTTTGGTTAAACCTACCTTTACTTGTGGGTAAGACTTCCTGTTCTTCTCACTGGAGGCCCCTGGGAGACCTCCATGGGAGGGGCCTTCACATCCATAGCGGAACCTAAAGCCCCTCTGGAAATAACAATGTCAGACTTAATATTTTGCTGTAATGAGTTTGTCACTGCCTGCTGCCAGAGTTACCAGTCTCTTCTGAGCCGTTGTGCTATTACAGTGTGTTTACCTTAACACATCTGTCTCAAACTCATTTCCTAAGGGGCTACGGCTCTGCACTCTAATCAAACACACCTGATCCAGCTAATCAAGGTCTTCAGGATCAGTAGAAACCTCCAAACAGGTGCTGGTTGGAGCTAAACCCTCCAGGAATTGAGTTTGAGACCACTGGCTTAACATTTTAGGAAATTCCCTTGCAAAAGCAATAGAACATTTCATATTGTCTTTTTTAACTAGTTCAAAAGCTTTAACAAGAACATTTGCAAAAATATTATGTGCACTACCTGCTTTGGTTGTTCGATGATTCGTAGATAAGGTCCATCGACTGCAAAAGAAGAGATGCAAAAAAACTTTAATTTAACTGTTTAATGAAATTCCCTCATCAGTTCTTCTGTTAATGTTTCACACAGCGGTCACTCTCATTTTTAGCTTGCTAGATCATGACTGGATCTGAAGCAGAAAATCAACGACACCCAATGGCGTTTAGCATCATTAATGCCCAAATTGATCCATAATGTTTGAATGAAATATGCGAACTGCAGTAAATCATTTCTTCACACAAAGCAATGAAAAGGATGGGCAGTGTGAACATTCTACCAAATATCTCCTTTTGTATTTTATGCCAAAAGGAACTTGTTTGCTTACGACATCACACTTCAATGCAAACAGTAATAAGCGAGCGCGAGCAATTTAACTTTTATTTAACCTTAAGAAGGATTAGAATTCAGTCTCGTTTTGCATTCTTTCAGAGTATTTGTTGACTCTGAGAGTCGGGTGTTCTGCAGATATTTCAGGGCCAAAGATCTCGCTGCACCACGTGTTTCCACAGAAGCGCAAGCCTCTTCCTCTTCCTGTGCACAAGGACTGAGACCACATCCTTGGTGAAGCGCAGCTAAATCAATCAGCTGCTAACCCTGCAGAATTTAACCTCTTACAGCACAACTTCTGTGCCCAGTCCTCCCATTACACTGACATAATTAAAAGGTACAGATCTATAGTAACGGGAACAGGTGCTTTATTCGGTCAGCAATATCATGGTAGCATGTACAGCATTACTCATCGATAAGTCATTCTTTACTCAGTGAGGTGTATCAAGTCTAAAGTAGATGTCAAAACCACAGGTGCACTGAACTCAAAATAGCAATAAATCATTCAATTATCAGACGGAACACAGCATATGAGCCCCACCACCACCAAAAAAAAAAAAACAGTAAGCGTATGGACTAACCGCAAGCTTAAATGAAGATGAAAACTAAGTAGTGTCTAAGTAGTTTGACTAACTGTTCTCTTGCTCATGTCACATCTAATTACCACCTCACACTGAGAGTTCACCTCAAAACAGCAGACAATTTGGTGAAAATGTACTCACAGCTCTATCCGAGATGTAGACAAATTTGTTTGTTCATTGAAACATTGCATTACATCACATGCTTATTAATGGATTCTATGCAGTGAATGCGTGCAAACAGCTTATAAAAACATTGCAATAATCCACAAGACTCCAGTCCATTGATTAATGTTTAAAATAGGACTCTTCTATACCTAATATTGCTTTATTCTGTGCATCAGAAGAGAAATATGAAAATAGCTGATGGATTTTGATGCCAAAAGTCAACAATGTATCTGGTTATTAGATAGTGTTATTATGGACTCACATTTTAGCCAAAAGAACCAATTTAAAGTTAAAACACCCTACTTCTTGCAAACACACAGCTGTTCACTTCACAAGAAACTGATTGATGTTCTGTCATGTTGATTACTTGTGGATTATTGTGATTTATTAATTATTTATTAGATCAATTGGTGAGCAAGGGATGTAATGCAAAATTATTAATTGAGACAGTGCGGCACAGTGACAATTTTTTATATATCTCCCTCGAAAGAAAGAATGCCATGCAGGTTGGGAATTGTTATTTTTTGGGTTAGCTATCCCTTTAAGTGTGCGCTTTGACAGTCTTTCATTAAAAGTAGGGGCACATATTTGTATAATCACATAATCAAACTGTTTTGATTTACACAGTTTTACTGTGCTCAGGTAGATCAGTCACACATGTTCAAAGGTGGCAGCCCAAAATATACACTTATCTCAAAGAGGTTTCTCATGCAACCACATGGCGGTGAAGAGCTATTCATGGTTTTCAGTCGTCTCTCTGCAATCCAATAAGGAAGTGAAAAGCGTAGGGGGAAATAGATCAGCTCCTGTAGTGCCATCACACACAATATACAAATGACTGTGTGTGACATTACTAAGGAATGAGATGTTTCTGGGATTTTTTGTCTTCACTCGTCTATAATGGGTTATTGGATTTAGACCTCTTACTGAATCTTAATGCAGAGTGACTGCTTTTTAAAGGCGAGGAGAAAGAAAGAAGAAAAAGGGAAATGAAGTCTTGCCGCATCTATTCTGCAAAATTCAGCAAGTTATTTCATTATCAAACTCTTGATTTAATGACAAATCTGAAAACCATAAGAAGACTCTTACCTGTCCTCATAACATTATTGTTGTGGATGCCCTGAAACGTCGGGTCCATGGCCATCCATATCGTGTCGTCTCTGAATGGGTCCATTTGACCGATGTACTTGATTGAGTGAATAAAAAAAAAAAAAGAAAAACACATGCAATTATTTTGAATGCTTTACTTTTAACTTAAGCAGCAACACATTTTATAAGCAGCTCCATGACATTAACAACTTTGTGTTGTTGCATTAAGACAGTTTAAATTTAGGAGTTGCAATATATGTGGATAATAACTGAAGAAATAAGGTGTGTAGCTTCACGTGGTGCCGCGTTAAGAGTGAATCGCAACCACAGAAGGCAGGAAAAAGGAAAACCTCCTCAGCTTTCTAAGAGACACTTCCTGTGTGATGCTGTGGTATTTACATCAATTGATATGCACCGTTTCAAATGTAATACCTTAATATCAGGCTTATGCCTTCAAAAGCCTATATCTGTACAAGCAACACAAAAAATAGCTCTGAGGCCTTGTAAAGATAATTACAAGGCATGAGCTTCATGCTATCTTTCTGCTATCAACTATCATAATAATAACATTTTCATAAATAAACTACAGAAGCAAGTTAACATGATATAATCAAAACTGACCTGATTTACTTCATGGTCTTACAGTTGGTGCCGAAATCACTCAGAAATTTGTAAAATTACTTTAGTAATAAAGACTTTGAAGGACAGTTGTTACTTTTGGCATTGTATGAAGCATTTCCTCACCTCTGAATGGTATGGATCCTCTCCAGCCATGATTCCTGTAGAAAAAATTCAAACAAATTCATTCCAATTTCATAATAGGAGTCTTAGTCTTAAAAAGTAGTCAAGCACTGAAAATATAAAACACAAAATATATAAAGGGAATTGGCTACACAATTATTTGAGGTAACGTTATTTTGTTCATTAGTGAATCTGTGGTTTTTGTTCGAATCTTCTAAATGAATCGTTCTCGTTCCCTTCCATGCGCTAAACTTACATTTTCGTTACATTAAGAGCTTCCAATCACATGCATATACAAATTGAATATAGCTAGTGCAAGAAATGCTATTCTCATGCTGAATTTGAATCAATACGCCTTTGTATTTGTTTTTTTTTGTGTAAACAAAGCTCGAGCAGCACCGTACTCGACTTGTTTCTTCAGTTCGCTGTCAAACGACAATTAATTTGTAAACAAACCAATGAAATAAAACACTGCGAATAAAAAAAAAACGAGTCAAGGCGTGCATTAAATGTGAAAATGTCCGTGGGGAGATTTCGCAAAATGAATCTGTTATTTTTAGCGATTCGGTTGAATGAATGATCAAGTGAATCACTCACAATAGAAAAAAAAAGTAATAAAAAAATCGCATTGTATTGCCACCAGCTGGTGTTGAGACTTGAGACCTGCAGAAACGAATCAGTGAGCAAATCATTTTAAAACATTTGCTTTATTGGAATGAATCAAAATCCCCAACCACTTCTACAAACACTGGATGACAACAAGTTTAGACGTCTGTTCAATAGATGCCCCACTACTCTAAAATAAACTATATGCATCACTTCGCGTTTAAAACATCGGAAATGTAACATTACTGTTCGAACTGAACTTTTTTAATCAACTCCGGATGTTCGGACCGAACGCGCCTCGATACAGGCTACTGTATTTGTGCATTTAGACACACAGCCAGCATAACACTCACCATTCAAACTTTCTACTGTCGGATCATGACCAAATTCCACCATAAAACGCATTAATGTACATCACGAGGTGTTTGTACTCACCCAAACCAACTTATCAAAAGTCCTTGATAGCTGAAATGTGCATTTGGCCTCTGAGGCAGAAGTAGGAAGTTCAGCACTTCAGATACAAAGTATCACAACAACCTTTAGATGGCAACATGGGCAACTCACAGACAACAAGCATGGCTGGATCTACGAGGCTGCTTACCTTTCCTGATAGATATCCGATATTCAGAATAAACATCAAACAGCTCAGAGTCAACAGGATTCAGAGTCAAGTTTTCCTAATCCTCGCAACTTATTTCTCCATGTTGCGGTGAAGTCAACTAATGTAAGCTGAAAGTCAGTTCAAGGCAGGTTCCTTATTCAGGAGGATTGTTGCTTCTGCTAGACATGGATATGCAGAACGTCCACTAAGGTTAAACGGCAGATCAAAAGATCGATCAATCGATTTTAATCGCCTGTCTCGAGCGGTCACAGTAAATCATGTCGAGATCAACGCGATCGTTTGAATAGACAGCTTGACTTCCTTACTGGAAATTCCCTGTGACGTAACGTTCAACATGTCTTGTTCTCAAAAACGTCCTCTTGCGCCCACTTCTGGACATAGGAACCCAGTACTATATTTGAACATGAAAACAAAGAGGCTAAAATGGTTTACAGTTCCAGCCAGCTGATTCTAAAGAGTTTAAGGGCACATTTAGGCTGAAGACCATCTAAGATTAACAAAAAAACATTGATAAAAATGTATATTAAGCAGCAGTGACACATAAATATAATGTAAAAATACCCCTGGCAAGTGGATTGTGTAATCAGATTCCGAAAAGTATTTGTAATTAGATTACTTTACATTTTTAATTAGTTCTAGTCAGAATACAGTTACTTACAAATTACACAAACACATATTTATGAGCTACCATCAATATACTTATTTTTCCCTTTGGACCCAAGCATGTTTCTATGAGGTTCAACATTAATTTTAACCACATGTATTTGGTTATTGAACATTGGCACTCCTCTCTACATCTGTCCACATATACATCAATGACAACATCGCTGCTGCTATTCACCTCACAAATGGGGGTTCCTCCTTCAGAGAACTAATAATAGTCCAGCAGTTGTTGAGAGATCTCAGAGATCTAGAAACACGCGTCGAACAACTACAGTGTCAAATTCAGTTCATTCACTTAATGTTATTGTACCAGATTAATGTCCCAGACATTATTGCATGCAATACCTCTTAAGATGGCTAGCCATAAGATACTCAACAGAGTGAACCGAATCAAGAATAATTGTGATAGGCAATTACTTCTCTTAGTGGCACTGCAGAAGGAAACACCAAATGATAGTTTAGCAACTTTATTGAGCAAACAAAATGAACAGCTAGTAGAGCTATTAGTTGATCGGTCATCCATTGAGAGCTTCCAATCACATATATTCAGTGCAATGAGAGAACAGTGTTTAGGAGGATAGACGAACTAATAGCTCCCCAATTCTAAAAACATCAAAAAGAGGAGAGAAAAGGAGTAACAAAATAAGTTCTCAGACTCTAAAAGTGGACATGTATTCGCTTAACATTGTCTGCAGATATTCATTTTTGGCAGACCACAGACCAATTACTTTAATTGTTCCATTAACATGCAAAATATATATTTTTTTCGTAACTGCTGATACAATGACGTGACTGATTTGGTAAGAAACAGTCAGTTATAAGCAAGAATATATTTCACAGACCATAGTTCTCAATGCTATTGTAAAAGCATATAAAAACATGAAGGCCAACCGAGCAACAGATCGACTTTAAGGTACGCTGGCACCTGCAGAATCGTTGTTTCTTTTTCTTAAGTAGCACCTCTAGCCAGTGGCATGAGTCAAAAGCGTTCGATGGTTTCACCTTAGTCATGTTTTTTTTTCTTTTTCTTATCTCAATAAAAAATGGGTGAGCTCGTAGTTAAAACATGCTTCTTTGACACGAGCATTTTTCTGAACATAAAGTTGGTGATCTTTTTGCAATGTCGTGGTCTTTTTACAGCATGTGAATGAAGGTTGAAGGGGGTCGAAATAATCGAGCAGAACTGATATGGTCTGAATACACAGGGAACTGTCAATTCATTGAGGGAAAGAAAAAAAAAAGTTTTTGTGTTTCCAGCTATACTGCAGATTGGTCTGATGTTCTTCAGGTATCACATGGCGTACTTTTGAGTCCATTCCCGAGCTATTCTGTTGTACCTGTGAGAGAGAAAGAGAAAGAGGCCTTTAATGTGGCCTTAGCGCAAACGCTGTTGCAGAGGCAGTGTCACACATGCTGGTTAAGCGCTCCGTCTGCCAACTTGGCTCACACCGACATAAACACAGAGTGCAGAAACGGCTCAAGGTCATACACAGTGGAATCCTCTTCAGGTCTACACTGCAACTGCAAACATTACTTTTGTTGTTTACTGTGGTGAAAGTAAAAGCCTGAACTGTTACCTTCAACTAAATGTTATATGTATAGTTTTATCATAGATTTAAAATACTAAAACATAACTAAGCTATAACAGATAAGATAGCATTTCTTTCTGAATGATTAAAATATGCAAATGTTGAAGACTGCATCCACTGACCAACTGCACTGCGACCTGTTAACATCTAGAGATTAGTAAGCCTTTCATGCTCAGATTGCTCACACAAAAACACTCTCCCAAGATGCCTTGCTCACCTTAATAACCCTATAACATGGCATATTTCTCTGTCCATTCCCTGGCTAGTTTATTATACCTAAGGGAAGACATCATACTAGCAATTCGCACTACTTAAAATGGATCACTATTATTCACACCAGCTAAAGAAAAAGCAGCCTTGATTAAAACGTGTCATATATATAACTTAAAACATTATTTATGAGGATTAAGACCAAATATACTTACTTTTCATTGTCTGTTTTATAGATACGTGCTATCTCTGGCACTAATGGATCATCTGGGTTTGGATCACATAACAGTGAGCAGATGGACAATAGAACTGCAACAGAAAGAGAGAGGTTGGCGCATGGCATAAACATTATCAATGCACATATTGGCGATCCTATAAAAGGCTGCATACATTTCAGTTGGCTCACCTTTAGAGATAGTTAATGCAGGAGACCACTGCGACCTTAGAATATCCAAACAGATGCTGCCATTACTGTTAATATTTGGGTGATAAATTCTTGTGGTGAATGCAACCTATAAATTAGACGGTAAAACAGATGATCGCATCACATACATTTCAAACCTGCTTTATATTTCCCTGTACATCACATCAGTAGCTTTTCCTTTTATCAGTATATGCAAGAAAATAAACTCTGGGAATGCAAAATATCATAAAACAATTTCAATCTTACAGCCAGAATAGCGTAGTTTGTTTAAATAGTTTACTATTCTTGCCTTAGGTGGTTTGAAAGGGTAGTCTGTAGGAAAATGAATGGTCAAGAAAAACACACCCCCTTGATATGGACTGTCATTCTGTAAAGAAACGACAGAGCAAAATTACTTGATGGTAAAAGCAGTGGTACAACGATGCAGACATCACACGCAAATAAATGTCACAATTCATCATTAAAATGCATATATTCACTTACAGGTCCCATAATTGTTGCTTGCCAGTGAAACACTGCGCATAAAGAATAAGAAATGGCTCATTAAGTTGAGTTCAGTATCGTGATCTGAGACAGGTACTGAAAACAAAGAGGAATGTAACTCACAGTCATCTCCGACCGGTCCTGCTGAGCACTGTGCTGGAGGGTCCCGGCCCAGATCAGTCAGTTCCTAGAAAGTGATAGGATGCATCAGTCGTGCATAGAATTGTTCAAAATAATTTCTGGGCATCAAATCAATCTTTCATTCATCCATACAGTTTTTAGATTTCATTCTTGAATAAAAACATCAACATAAATACTCTTTGCATTGCTTCTATAATGTACCCACATACATGCATACACACACACACACATGCAATATTTTAGTTACAGTCAAAAACAATGCTATTCATTGACAGAATTTAAAATGGAATTGTATTGCGAAAATGATTGTGTGCTTTTACAATTCTTTTGAGTGAAAATCCACGGTTCTCGGTACCAATTTCAGTACCAAAGCAAAACACAAAAACACTTGTATATAAGAGGACTTTTATTTAATCAAACAGCGCAAACTGTATTTCATTGCCTAGAACTGCTTTTCTGATGGACCGAATTTAAAAATACAAACATTAACCATACATGTGTTCTCTAACACACATATTTTGGCTACACATTTAAAAAAGTCATTTAAAAGCCTCTAGTGTGTAAAAATAGTCCACTATTATGTCCTCTTTTAAACGCTATAGGAGCATTAAATAGTTAATAAAGAAACTTTATTCTGATACTGGCGTTATCATTAGCCGCGCTTATGCTAACGATTAACCAAGCAAATTGCTATGTTTGAGGTGTTTTATAAAGTTCGATGCATTTCCTCCATTCGACATAAAACTTTGATGACACCGCTTGCAGATGGGTTTTTGGTGATCAATGATGTTGCACTTGTCATCAGCCTAGGGGTTGGCAATATGGAAAAAATATCATATCACGATTTCTATAACGATTCTTTCTTAAGTTGGTTTTTTAAAACCATTTAAGTTACAGAGCTAGGGGTGGGCAAATGATTCTGTGTCATTGATTTTACTATTTTGCAGGTTGTCTGAGCACTGCAGACAAACTAATTTGCCTTTTTTTTATTAAAAACAGTTTAAAAGTATAAAATTAAGAAGCGCAGATATTTAGGCCAAAATGAGCAGATAAAAATAGATAAAAGATTAAAAAAAAGTCGTCCCATCGCCCACTGCTACATTTTTGCCTCAAAAACAAAATACTTCCACACGTGGCTCATTCCTCCTTTCTTTTCAATGAGCAGATTCAGAGCCGCCTCATCACCGCCGGTCGCCATCTCTCTGTGCAGACGCAACTGCGCAGTACGCACATTTTGACAACACTATTTACATGCAAACTTCTAATAAGTTGAGAGCAAAGAAAAAGAAAGAGTCAAAATATTGAGTCATCACTGGGCCATTTAAAATCTTATATGACCGGTTTAGCTAATAAACTGCTTGGTTTCAAGCACGCTGTGTAAGCAATACACAAGACTAGGGAAGTTTATATATCAAAATTCAGAGTTTCAACATTTAAAATCAGAATTGTGAAATTCTGTGAAAACAAAAAGTCAAAATGGTGAGAACTAGATTAAACTAGAAAGGAAAGGACAGAATTGCAAG
This sequence comes from Enteromius viviparus, assembly GCA_032353835.1. Lineage (NCBI taxonomy): Eukaryota > Metazoa > Chordata > Actinopteri > Cypriniformes > Cyprinidae > Enteromius > Enteromius viviparus. The sequence continues at coordinate 8,292,755 of JAUCNO010000152.1, forward strand.
ATATAAGGTCAGAACTGCTTGATGTAAACTACAAACACAGACATGTATCCATATATATTCACATTTATTTATTTATATTTACGCAGGATTCTATACAAGACACACTAAGTACAAACTTTCAGTCATCATGGGGGGAATCGGATGGTTCATAATTTTGTAATGTAGAAAATGTAGGTTTTTACAATAAGCCTCAAGCCACTATCAGGACATGACAGAGACAAGACACCAGTTATAATGCCCCAATTGTACCATACTCTGATGGATAGACTTTTAATTTGCTGGATGAGCAATCTGATTTTGACATCAAGTGCATTATCAGTCATTGTGTCATTTAACTGGTTCTATTAAAATCCACATTTACACATTCAAACAGCTGAAATCTAAGATTTCTCTGTAGGAAATAGACTCGATGAGCCTTTCATTTTCATCCAGATTTTACACCGATGCATTCATCTCCCAGACTGATAACGCAATTTATGAACGATCACAAGATGGCTTGTCTGTCCCAGAGGCCCAAACTGTTGATTCTGGAGAACAATCAAAGCAGAGATTCATGTTCCTTGAGGATTAGATGGGAACAGTGGACAGATTATCCTATAATTTCACTCACTTCACCCTCACTGATCTGAATATTGACAGCTTTTTCTACTCTGGAAAAACCACACGAAAGAAATTAAAGAACTGTCATCATCTTAACGCAACTTTATCGAGAACATCAACAGAGGTTGGTTGAGCAAAATGTCCTGTTGGTTTCCTTACCGTCACTAAAAGCCACAAACACCAGCACAAAAATCAAAACAATCTAGGGATCAGATCAAATTATTTCAAGTCTGTTGCAACCAACTGAAGTTATTGTGCCAACACAGCAAAACAACCGATATAAAATCCAATGAAAAATAGCACACTGAAAAAAAAAAATGCTACTCATTTGTTTTTTTTTTAAAGGAAGTGGTTGCCAACTTTGTATTTAATTTAAATGTCGCTAAAATAATTGGTTTGCAACTAAATACTTTATAAATGTAGTAAATTAAATTAACCTTTTTTGTGCATTAGTGGATGATTTCCATATACTACCACCCAATAAATGGCATTCACAAAGTAACTAAATACAATTCATTCAATGCTATTTAGCTAACAGCTAAAATTAAATTATAAGTATTTACAGTACAGTTCCAAAGTTTAGACACATTAAGTTTTGTTTTTTTGAAGAAATTAATACTTATATATTGCATTGATGCAAACAATGATTCTGATATTCGTATTATGGTTTTCAGAACAAAAATATTAAGCATCAACACTGATATTTATAAATGTTTCTTAAGCTTGGCCCAGGCAGCATTTAAATGTCATTTTAGTGGCATTTTTATAATTACGATTAATAACATTACTAATAAAATATTAATCATGCACATTGGTGTAGTGCTGATTACATTGTTGTAGCCTAGCAATTACTAGTGTGTCATAAGAAATGTACTCAAGAAAAATCTTAACAATAATCTTTATCATATTAATCATCATTAAAAGTTAACAAAAAAAGTAATAATTGGCCACCCAACTTGACCAAGGTCTTCAGAAAGCAGTAAAGATTTCAATGTTTTTGCTATGGCTACATTTCTAGGTGAAAGGGGTCAAATAGATGTTTACAATAAGTTAACACTGGTTTAGGTAATAATGACATGCTGGCATAATAAACCAGTCTCTAACCACACCTAGGCATCAAGACAACAAGGAAATAACTACTGTTCTAGAGCTTTCAGTGTCTCTTTATGAGAAAATACAGTGACTATATAAACGACTTCTGAGAAAATAACACATTTCTGAGAACTCATGTATGCAAAGTGAAGACAACCCTCTGGCAGCACTTGCCTGTGCATGTAAGCAGACGGGAAATAGAGGTCAGAGGTTTCTTTCATGATGAGGGTGTCTGACATCAAAACAAACAGGTAGACTGTTTAGCTCATAATAATGTTGACAGGCTGCACATCTCTGAATATGAAACCAGTTGACGCTACAAATTTATATTCTGAATGGAATGTTTGCATGATGACCACATTGTGCAACACTGATTAAACGTAACTGAATTAACACTAAACTTGAGCTAAAGCTCACCAATATAGTCTTTTCAGCTCTTAGAACTAAATTAAATGTATTTAATGTTAAACAACATTGTCTCGTTAGACCCGTTAATCATTTTAATTATCATTGCCTTTTGTTTTCTCTTAATTACTGCAAATCTACAATCTGTATTGTTTACGGTGTTATATAAAGGTGACTTATGAGAACATCAGTAGCTCACACCTGAGGGACTATTAAAAATTAAACCACTGATATCTTTTTAGATGACACCAGTACTGGTATTTTCCTACAAGAAAATGAAGAACGACGTTTATTTCTACTTTTTGACACATATCCTTAAAGTAATCCAAAATAAAAACATTGAACACTTTATGTAATATAACAATTTAACATGAATATAATGAAAAAAATAAAAACATTACTATATATCATTATTGGTCACGCTGTTTTTTTAAGAAATCTGAATCCTTCTCCCCAAGGTCAACAGAAAATGCATAGTTTAGCTTTATAAAGTGAAAGGTCTGTATGAAAGTCTAAGATTTGCTTAGATTCATCTCTACTAGTAATGAGGAACTAACCAAACTAGGAACTAAACAGTGTCACAATCCACATTAGAACAACAACAGGGTTAGAAAGTTAAATAAAGGCCATTCGTATTTTGTAAACAACATTTCCACTAAAACAACTAAAAAATAACATACAGGCAAGTACAAACAAGTTTAAGTTTTAAGAAATACAGTTAATTTCATTCACCGTCATCCTTAATCAAAGCAGCATGGATGAGGTGGAGGTGAGCCTTCTTGGGAATCAACGTAGGACATCCAATTCAGCTAACCAATATAGGACAGTGTGAATATCAGCACTAGTTGCAGCTATTTTTACTTCTGCATACTTTAGATGAGGGTGTGGGGAATAAACCAGCCCTGCCATCACCTTAGAGACGCGGGGCTGGTATTTTCAACCAGACGTCTGTGTGCCCACTTGGCATAAATGCCGTCCTAAAATTCTCAGCTCAATTTTCAGTTTCTGCCACACTTCACATTTCCCTATTAAACAAGCCAAAGCCCTGAAAACTGCTTGATATGGGAGTAAGACGCCACACAGGTATTTGGCCATCAGCCTACAAACAATCTGCTGTGTCAGTCTACTTCATAGAAGCTCTTAATGTCAGCGAAACAGGGGAAAATCATCCTGTTGCCAAGTTCAACAACTATTGTGCAACTACTTCACATTGGTATGGGCCGGATATTTCTAACTGGAGTATTGAGCACTCATAGTAGCTTTCCAGGAAGAACTTCTAAAAATGACGTAAACTTGTTGCGTATACCAAAATGAAAGAACGTCACTAATACAAGGGATAATTTTAGTACTGATACTTTATGAACATACTTTTACTTTAAATACCCATACGATTTACTAAACCAGTTCCAAAGTTTCAGAACCAAATCCTGTCCCAACTAGTAATGTCTGTGACCGAGATGATTCAGAAATTGTATTAATATGAATCAACACCAGGAGTTCAAGTATGAGAAATCACATAAGGTCCTGTTTAACTGGATGTGACTCACAGAGGAAACACATCCATATAAAATCCTCCTTATCCACCTTGTAAAATCTGATTCCAGTATTTCCTCCCTTCTGATATAAGAAATGTTGTAAATAGCTACTATAGACTGTAATTATGTAAAACTATATATTGCTATGTGACACCTGTTATTATTAGTATCACGTGTAGATAGATAGATAGATAGATAGATAGATAGATATATAGATAGATAGATAGATAATTAAATAATGTCAGCATTGGCGATTTAAGAAAACAACAAACAACATTAAAATAAACAACAACTAACTTACTACAATAATAATTAATCAAAAACAGCCAAGCTTCATAACCAAGCTTGCTATCCTTATAGCATTTGCTAACGTCCAACGTTATATCTTTTAACGTTACATATCAAGCAAAAATCCAAAAAGGTTTAAGTGGCGAATTTAAAGCACATTAAATAATTTATGTATATTACCTTATGAATTCGTTTTAATGCCATTCTGTGTGTGTAACGGGCTCCTAGGGCCGAGGAAAGAGATTTATCCGGCTAGCTGCGGTTAGCTTGCTCGCTAGCCAGACACTAAGGATCCAACGGAAACCTGACGAAACCGTGGCGAACGAAATAAGCCGTTAAAATGGTCCAACAGAATCCCAGCTGTCCGATAGATAATAATCCCGGCGAGAATGAAAGTTATATTACGTATGAACGGGGAAGGCCTGCGTTTCAACACTGAACACTTGTATAGGTATGTGTGTGTCTCCACCTCTCTCTCTCTCTCTCTCTTTACAAAATGTCCTCTTTCTCACTCCCTCTATCTGTCCTGACGTTTATGCATGGGATCAGTTTACGGAAATGTTGCGTTAAATGCTGGAAGCAGTGACTAATATTGAGGAAAAGACATTACGAAACGGTCCTACAAAATGTGAGGATTTGAGTCAGGGTTACTTTCTGTAATGTGTAGCTACGTCTCAAACTTAACGGTAGTAAGCTGCCTAGTGTCCACCTAGAGAGAAAGCCAGTCACATGTATTGGAACAATTTCATATTGGGAATTTAAATTGATAATAACCTACAAAACATTTCACATTAGGAATTAAAAAAAAAATAATATTCATAATATTAAATTGTTAAATTAAAATTTTGCTTTTAGCATCCAATATGTAATTGAGTTGAGATTGGGAGTGTTTCTTGATGGGTACAGATTTGGAGAAATTTACCACATCGCTTGATCCTTTGCAGTGAAGGTAAAAGGTGCCACCAGAAGAAATTCATGATTACTTTCCCTCAGTCAACGTCTTTTAAAGTGAAAAGCTGCATATTTGTAGGAAAAGTGCATCATTACGGAAATGTTTACTTCAAACTGTTGCTTCTAACTAAAATATGGGTACTCTTACATTACTTTCATCAGTAAAAAGGTTGTTTTGTCTATATCCGGAGAAAAATAAGCACAGATCAACTACCTTTTGATGAAAACATTCAACATTTTAAATATGTTGGAGAGCAGGGGCTGGGCTTTTTCACAGAGAAAGCATTATGGATTTGCATTTTGGCCAGTAGTTGCGGTTTAAAGTTACAATTTTCTTTCTAGTGTGCAGCTTTTAACATCATAAGACATCAATCATAAATAATTTTGATGTTTTATTAGCTGTTTGGCCTCTTATTCTGACGGCACCCATTCACTGCAAATAATCCATTAATGAGCAAGTGATGTTATGCTAAATTTCTCCAAATCTGTTCAGATGAAGAAATTTAGCTACATCTCAGATGAACAAAGGGCAGGGGTAAATAATATTTGTATGTGTGTGTGTGTGTATGTGAACTCTCCATTTAAAAACGACTAGACCACTTTCTGCTCTCCTTTCATCTTTGGGTTTAATGAAAATTGCACCCAACTCAACACATTATGTGTAGCTTATTATATAGCCTAACAAAATAATTCTTATTATCAATGGAAAATGTATTTTAGTATTTTGCTATCTTTCAGAGTTAAGTCTATTTACATGTCTCCCTAATACTGAGTTATGAACATGGCCTCCTCAGCATAATGAAAACCTAATTTTTGCAAGGTAGGCTAGTTTAAGGTGTTTACAAAAACTAAATAACGACTAAATGAATTATAGTGTATATATTTTATTTACTGTTTCTAGTTTCGATATTTTTATGTAAATACGTTGCCGTATTTTTTTTGTTCTGTGCGCGTGCATGTTAAAGGCGGCTATGTGCAACGTTTATGCTGTGGCTCTTTTTTCTAACTTTTCTAACGGTTAGTAAATGTGTTTCTTACTGTTTGCGCGGTTGCAAAGTGCTATATGTATTTTGGACACTACGGTCTTGTGGACTTGACGGACGCGCGCGTGCCGCCGCCATTGTCCATAAGAGAGCAAGTGCATATACAGAAGTGTTCGGGACAGATGTCGGCGTAGTGGTCAGTTCAACAGGAATCCACATTTTCTTGACGTAAGAATGTAAATTCTATGGGTATACCGCATCCAGCTAATTTTTGCTGTACAAAATGTGTTTTATCATGTTATTTTAATGTATTGTCACACTGCTTTGTAGTGTAAACAGTTTTACCATTTACTGCACCTTGTTATTTTCCTCGTTATTTAGCTGTAGCGTCTGACGAACCGAACCACCCATAGGTTTACTTCCGCGTTCAGGAAAAAGGTGGATAAAGGAGCACTAGACACACAGGTAAACGATAAAACAGATAAGTTATGGGTGGAGAAGAGAACAGCATGTGAATTATACAATGACTTTTAGGGAGGAAATATTCATTCAACATACGCATCATTTGATAGTCAGTGAAATGCCAATAACTAAACATGTAGTCAGTATCGACATGACATTGCCAGTTTCCGCTACTGAGAAAAAATAAAAGGTTATTGCGACTTTTTATTTCAGAATTGCGCAATTCTCGTTATTATTATTATTTTTTGGCAGAATTAAGAATTTGTATTATGAGAAAAAAGTCAGATTTTAGATATAAAGTCAGAATTATAATTTTATAACTCGGAATTCTGATTTATTATTTTTTTTTTGCAATTGCGACTTTAGGCTATATCTCACAATTCTGAGGAAAAACTGTCATTAATAAATAAATATAAAAATGAATAGTGCAAAAGTTATACATAAATAAACCTTAGGCTGAAGAAAAAGTAAATTCTCATCTGTAAAGTAGAATACAGAAGAAAGTTCAATACACTTCAGCAATAAAAAAACCCAATGATGCATAATAGTCAGTTTTTTAAGTCATTTTTGTTTGTAAGTCTAGTTGAACTGGATATTCAAAGGTCAGGAGCAAAGACGTTGGTTAATAAAATGAGATTAGATACATTTGTGTAATTTTATTTTTGCAGGTTTGCTTCATATTTTGAGTTTATTTAAATTCATTTTGATGAATACTAAATCTGTTTTTTGAGAGTGAGCCGAATTAATGAACATTCACATTTAGTCTAGAACTACTAGTCTAGCACAATGCTCTGTATTTCTGATTTCTCCCAACATATCAGGAGTCAGGAGACTTGTCAGTCAATAAATAAAAAAACAAGTAACTGGTGTTACTTTTTTGAAAAGCAACTCCGTTATATTACTCTAAAATTAAAAAGTTATGCTTTACTTTACTAGTTACTTGGAAAAAGTAATATTATTACGTAACTTGCGTTACTTATGCGTTACCTCCAACACTGGTCATAAGTGTACATAAGCATACCCAACCTGATCTCACGGCAATTTGTACATATTTTACGAGGTGGCTAATTTGTATGTATTTTACGAGATGCCAATTCGTATGAATTCGTACGAATGACCTAAACATAACCCCGCCCCTAAACCTACCC
>JAUCNO010000152.1:8307109-8337785 GCA_032353835.1 Enteromius viviparus
ACTGTTTGCTTTAGTCACCTTTTTTAATTTTAAGATTAAATTGAGTTTTTTCTTTTTATTTCCCCTCTATCTCCTGGGGTCGTTTTCCCGCTCTAAGCTCTGGAGGGCTATCTGTAATAAATATTTAATCAGGCGTAATTTGGTGGAATAAAAAAAAATACAATGCGAGTTTGCACAATTCAGATTTATTTGGGGTTTTATTTTGTGTATGAGCAAAAACTCTTATGCTTGATAAACCTGACTTAAATTAGCTATTTGATAATTTTTCTTAATATAATTTAATATTTAATTTGTGTATTTTATATTTGTATTGCAGGCGGGCTGTTAATAATAACTAATAATAATTAATATTATTTTTACCAGTTCATGCAGCTGCAAATAACCCCGTGGTTTGTCACATTTGAATATTTCTTCCAATTAATCTATTGATTAGCCTATAAACAGACATATTCCATAGTCTGGAGGACAGCTTTAAAAAAAAAGAGATGTTTGACCGTATTATGGAATATTACTGCGCTTTGGAAACACCACTGAGAACCAGGGAAGGTAGCACTTACTGTGAACACATTGGATTCGCGTTCGGTCTGTGTTTTGAATCTCAAATCATACCGGCTGAACTTTAAAACAGATTTGACTTATGGAAAACGATATGCTATAGCTAGTCGCTTATGCTTTAATCACGCATAAGAAATGGATCGTGAATGTTCCTGGGTATTAAGGGCATTTTTCAGGTTAAATCGGGAACGCGTGGACCACTTCCACTGCCAGAGCGCACAGTCCCTCTAACATCAGCTGAGTTTTTTGCGGCGAATTTTGAAAATGACGCAAGGGATGACCGCGACCAATCAGAGCCCAAAACGGAGATTGACATGTAAATGACTTGGCCTTTTAAGGGCAAGTCTCCGCCCTCGTCAAGTCCACGCTTGTCCCCCCCGAGAGCGCTGGAACCGCGGAACCCGAGAGAAGGTGCGCTCCGCTGGGACAGAGGAGGCATAAAGAGACGGGGAGGGAGGGAATGAGATTTCTTGCTACCCAATCCCTCTTTTCCCCAGGGACAGCAAGCCTTCCCTGGTCCATCCCTCCCTCTTGTTTGGTAATCATTTCATTTTACTCCCTTTTGAAGCAGTCGCCCGTTTTATCCCACTTTTCATTTCACAATCCCGTACGCGTCTGTTCGCCTTCTTCTTCAGAGCAAGTTCGCGTTCTCCCCTCTTTCTCCCCGCGACGAGAAGGTCTGCTTGATCCCGGCTGATCGTTTCCTTTGAGATGCTCCACAGCTCTTGCCTTCTCTCCACCCTCTTTTAACTAGAGACCGGTTAATCTTGAGTGAACTGAACTTGGGTTTGGAATCTAAAAGAAAGAGGAACACCCAAAGGGATACGGCAGCGCGTCTTTGGATAAGGACCTCTTTCCCCTTGTTGCACTTTGGGGAAGATTTGTTCCCTTTCAGTTGGTTTTTGTTAATCCAGGTGGTGCAGGAGGATTATTCCACTCGAGCTGGTGTAGAGAGACATCCCCCAGAAGGCTATTTTCATGTTCTCCATCCAGGACGGTCTCCCACGGGGAGCCTTGACCATGAAAGAAGAGCCCCTTACGAGTGGCATGACGCCGGTGCGCTCTTGGATGCAGAGCGCGGGGATACTGGATGCCAACACAGCTGCGCAAAGGTAAACACCACCAACAAGCTCCAAGTTGTTCATATTCCAAGTAGCTGGGTGCGTGAAACGAAACGTCCGATGCGCGTTAGAGGAAGCGCTTGACCATAGTCAGAGTGTTTCGAAATCAGTTGTTTTGAATCTAGTAGTGCTAGTACAGGGACGTCGAACATAACACGGTCGTGCTTAAATCAGTTTGTCAGCTGTTAGTTAGTTGTGGACGTGTTGAAAACTGATTGCGCATCGTTACGCGCTGTAGAAAAAGCAACTCGCGCCGATCCAGAAAGGCGTACTCTGGTTACACCGCCTGTCACACATGAGAAAACATTGTTCTACATGATTTCTTTGTGGTTGAACAGAACTGGAGATCTTTTAGATCGTCTTGTGTAGGAATGTCCCGCGCATGCCATTTAATTTGCCATGAAAATATCGATATCTCAAAATCGCGCTCATCTAATGATGGTTCACGTGCATCGCAGAGGTGTCTAATGAGAATCAATGACGAGCCTGAGTTTATAGTTTTATGTTTGTAAATAAAATACGTAAATATTCAATACACACAGCGCTTTTGAATTGATTCGTGATTCAAATTCAAATCTTAAATCATTTATTCTGATTTATCTCATTTATGTGATGTTAAAGCATGCTTAAAGTTCAAAAGTGAAATTTGTGAAGTTATAGACAAAACTATTAGGCCTGCTTAATAAAATAGAGAAAAGTCAAACCTTCCTACCATAGCGTGTCTTTCTAGTTAAGTAGTTTAATGCATGCCTGGGTTCCAAGAATGATGTTGAAACAATGAGGAAATGTATGCTGTTCTGTCTCACCCTTCAAAGGGAAATCTCAGTTTGGCTTGCAGAAGTTTTATGCAGAGGGACAAAAATTAGTTTGAACATTACATTTTCCCAAAACAACTCATAACAAAATAATATTACACAGGCCGTTATATCTTGTTATATGTGTTAAAAATATAGAAGCATAATAAATAATAAAAAAAAAGAACGGACGAGAGAGCTTGGGGAATATCGGATTTAATGTGTTTATTTTTGGGGAAGTATTCGAGCTCAATTAAAACTTATTAAAACTTGTGTATTTATTTATTATCTAAATTTAATTTGTTGCATCAAGCATGTCCAAACGCGTGGTCTAAAATATATTAATTAATAATTGCGATTTTATAAAGTGAGCAAAACACACTTAATGAGACGGGTTATTTTCTGCTAGTGTGTGGAAAAAGTATGCATCCTGAAATCAAAACGTCTTTAGGACATAAGCTTGCAAGGCGTTTTTTTATGGACAAATAATTTTACTCTTCATTAAAACATGTAGCTAATACAGAGATCTGCTGCGTTTACATGTTTTCGCGATTCCCTTAAATGCGCTCGAAGATAAATCCCCTCGGTATATTAATATTGCATATTGTGCAGGCTGAATAAACGAGTCGTTTCAAACTTACAGCGGAGGTCAGCTGCCATGTGCAAGTGGCCAAAATCACCTGCCCATCCGCAGCCTTTCGTATCGTTAACACTGAAAGGTCGCGTGCACCTGATCACCAGTATTTGCAGAGCAAACTGCTGATGTTTTATTGTGATATTAATTAGAGACAAAAATGCAAAGTCTTTGGGCATCTAATTACCCTACATGAGATTAAAACTCACATCCTGAATTATTTATTTGATGAAGAAAAAAAGTCGCGTTGCATAGAAGTTGTAGGCTACTGCATAGTGCATGCAAAAAGTCCCTAACACAGGCCATAAGCAATGTGGCAACAAAATAAAACGTGCATTTATTTGATTATAAAATAAATAAATAAAATCGGTCAAAATATCGCGCATTTCATTGCCATTTCTCCCGCAGAAAGTTATAAATGGAGTGTAATAAAGAGCAGTGTGTTTTCATCATATAGCAGCGCAGCAAAAAGTCATTTGCAAACAGCTTCCCTCATAATAAATAATTTGCTCTAGCCAATTACCAGCCTCACACACAACACAAAATTCTCCCGCGCTCCTTACAAACCAAAACCAAGCGAACGTGTCGTGGTGCCATCTTAAACCGAGAAAAAAGGCGCCTGAAATTATTAAAAAGTTTTCTTATTCATTTATCTTTATTACTTTAATTTTGAATAATAAATAGTTGTTACAATCCTTCATTTTTAACATTTTGCGTTTATTGGTTAATTTAGCCTAAGTGTCAGGCAAAAACACATGCACGTCTTCTGCTAAGCTTATATATATATATATAGTATATATATCATCTTGCTCGGTTTCCTTCTCTCCCTTTTATGCTCGCTTTAATTCAACTCAGTGCGTTTTTGCAACACATTTTTTTGCTCTATTTTAATCTCAAATATAGCCTGCACTGATGGCAGGATATGGCTTTTATCGGTAGGGGTGCAGTAAAGGGTGTTCTCTTAAGAGACAACAGAGAGTGTATCAAGGTGAAAGAAGCAAAAGTGAGAGCTTAATTTGATTTGAAACTTTCATATGATCCTGTAAATAATACCATGTGTTGGCTGTAGTAGTGATAGGTAGGTGTCCAGATCTGAGCTTAGTGGAAAGTGCATCCTTTTTTGGGATTATTGCTGTCAGTGTAGTGAAAGAAAATCATTATTCGGACCCATGCATTGAATTTGAACTCTTCAGAAATGAGGATTTGCAAACGATCCCACTCTTTTTCCTCCGATCTAATCACAAATCAGCAACACAATGCATGTTTGTATTAGATTATAACTTGTTTGCATTCCTACACAAACTGGATTGATGTAGATGGAGTTGGCTGAACAGGTTTGTGATGCTCAGGCAGCTCGGGGGTATGTTTGTGGGGTCCGTCTCCCCCCGAGCATTTCTCTCTCTCTTTCGTTCTCTCTGGGCCTAAGGGTGAGTGAGAGGGCCGCACAGCTGGGGAACAGATTTCGATTGACCCTTTCACCCATTCCGTACCCCTACACTGTAAAACCTGGCAAAGTGAATTATGTCGCCTCTGTTTTGTCCACTGGGGGGGGGGTCAGACTAATGAAGTCCAGACCCCAAAGCTTTAGAAAGAAAAAAAATCTCTCCAAACCATCCCAAAATCCCTTGCGTGCAATGCATTCGATCTTTACGTGTTGATGCAACGATGACATTGAACAATACAGCGATTGCACTTGGCCCCACAAAAAAAGCGCAAGTTAAAAACATTTCCGCATTCGCCAACATACTAAAACTCTCACCGCATCACAAAACACACCTGATATATAAGTCTTGCTCTGTTCTTTCTCAGTTGACGCCTGCATGCCAGAATGTAACACAGAGAAACAAGTGTTTTAGAAACAGCTGCCCCATAACATGCTAGCGATTAGCGGCCGGCTGCAGGGCCACCTCGGTAATGACCCCATTAGAAACATACAGGTGACCAGCTAATGATTTCAGCTGTAGGCCACTAACGATTTTAGAATTTTTTTTAGTACAGAGCAGTGAGAGTGTGAGCGAGAGAAAGGAACGAGTGCTATAATTTGTAGTGTGTGTGTGTGTGTGTGCAGGTCTGGCAGGTGCAGTCGGGGCTAAACCTACAGCAAACATGCACAAGTGCAATACTAATAAAACACACACAGACGCCACAGTGCAGGGGCAGCACTTCACACACACATCCACGACTTTTATGTAGAGCTCAGCTGAGGAGAGCCATGTGACCGGTGCATTGATCGAGGCGTCCAAAAGAGATCAGTTACAATGAGGCCATGACTAATTTTCACTCTCTTATGATGGAAAGAAAAGCAAATATATAGCAATTTGGCGAGATGCAATAATAATAAAGGAATTTACTGTGATTAAAGCATAAAGAATGCATGGAACTAATGTAAATACCTGTTTTCTCCACTTGATGCTCTTCTGCGTTAGACAGGCAGCTCTATTATTTGTCACATGTTCAATTAGAGTGTCCTAATCGCATGAAACATTTGCCTGTAATTTAGCCGTCCAGCTCCAGGAAATAACTTCTCACTGTGCAATGGTTTACTTGTCTCGGTGCAATTACGAACAAATTAGAAATTAGCTGGAAGCATTTAGCACTGGCTGGTTATACGCTTTTACGATTAAAGAAGAAGTGTATTATGTTTCAGATGTGTTGCAGTCTCTGAGTATGCCGTCAGCTGTTTGCATTTGTTTGTGCGTGTTAGTCTTTATTGTTAGTTTGTAAGTGGCTTTATATTACGATTATGATTGCAGTCATTGTGTGAACAGTTGTCCTTTCCCATTATTTGCATGTAGGACATATTTTCTTAAAGTCAAATTCTAAGGGTTATAGGGACATAGTAATAGGGACACATGAAACATTACTTTGCATTAAAAAAAGTTTTGGTTCATGGGTGCAATATGTGATGTGTCTTCATTTTATCACAGCTGTGGAGCGTTCCATACTGACATCTACGTAGCCAACGACAGCGAGCGATAAACACACAGGGCTGAATTTGATTAGATGTTTAATCTGAGCCGCGAGTCTATTGACTCAGATCCTCTCGCGCTGAGAGTCTCAATCAGTGAGCAACGATGGCACATCAACCCCTCTGACTACACGGGCCATTCAGCAGAGCACCTTCTTTTTGGAGTAATATGTCAGAGATACATTTTGATGGCAAACGCAATGTTTCGTGTGTGTTAAAGAGAATGGCTTTATTGTGGCTCTTTCTTCTTTTGTTAAAATTCTGATTTTGTTCGGCGTGTTTGTTTGTAACATGTTTTAAAATTTGCATTATGTTAAACCATTATTTCCATTTATATTGAGATTATTTTAAATGAACAATGATAAAATATCTAAATGATTAAATTGATGATTAATGACATTTAAAAGCCAAGGAAATATCTGGTATTTTAAAATGTTTATTTATTTGTTGATAACCAAGCATTATACAAAAGTACATATAACCAAACCTGAAAAAAAGAAGAAAAAAATTGAAGGAAAATGTGTATTTTTGTGTAAAATGTGTATTTTATATATATATATATATGTATATTTTTTTACATTTTTAAAGGTTTTTTTTATTATATTATGTTTTTATTGTTTAATTTATTTTAGTTTTTTTAACCTTATTTCTATGAAATTACATAATTTATATATATTAATAGATAGGAGAAAATATTTAAATGGAAGAAACATTGATTAAATTTTTTTTTCTTGAATAATTCATGCATTAAGGTTAAGGGAACACAGTCAGGAACAGAGAGGCATGAAAAGACACTGTCTACTTTCAGATGTCTGTAAAAGTGTTAGTGTGTTTATATGTGTGTGTGTGTGTGTGTGTGTTTGATTAAACCGGCGTGCAGGCGGTGGCAGTGATGCAGGCAGCTGGTGATGTATGTGCCAGCTTATCGCTGAGAGACGTGACAGACAGGCCGTTTGTGTTTGTGTGGCAATAGAAATCATGGAGAAATGACAGGGCTTTCTTTATGCAAAGATCCTCTCCGACACGTTCACTTTGACTTACGGCCATCCGTTACTCTGCAGCAGTGACAAATGCCTCTATTACTCTCTGCACTCCTTCATTCCTGGAAGGTTTGCCTATGATTCCTCGTCGTAACATCCAATTAGCGATAAAGAAACAAAGATGCCGGCTATCCATAAATGCAATCAGCACATCTGGCGCAGCTCTTTTACCTACGATAACAACGATGTAAAATACACATTTTTATACTTTAGAGGCATCTAACTGCCCATTTTGACAATTTACAATGCACAAGGCTTGTGTTGAACAATTAAATCACAGCACACTTGAGCTGAGAGAGAACGAGAGCTACAGAGATGACAGGCCAAGCCAACCCCTCAAAAAAAAAGAGCTGGTTTGACCACAAGTGGGATTTGGGTTTCAAAACAACCTCGTCTTCTCTCTCTCTTCCTCTTCTCGTTCTGTTTCTGCTCTCCACTAATCCCAATATGCTGCCCGTGCTCCTACAGCGTTTTAGTCCTCAACTCATTAAATCTTATTACACAGCTAATAAGCGCTAACCAAACATACCGCTGCCATGCTGACTGCCCCAACACTGCACGACACACACACACACACTCGTAAGCATAAGCAAATGTATGCCACAGTAATTGTATCTTTCTGCATAAATTACTCCCCACGTAAACATAGAGTATGTGCATATCTTAGTATCCACCGTCTTCAAAATACTTGAGCCCAGGAAGGCAAGCATGCTCCGTTTCTCCCCTCCTCTTCTCTCATTTGGTCATTTATTAGAGTAAAGGTCAAGTTAAATATGATTCCCTTATGATGGTTAATTTAGAGAATGATCTCTCATTGCAGATCTCTGATGAAAGCGCTTGTATTATCGACTAAATCTCAGCTGATACCATCAAGCCTTATAACCTATGTTTTCGACGAGACCTTTCTGAGAGGGAACCTGTCAGGACGGATGCAACAAATGAGAAGAAGAAATTCGTAAAAAAGTGAAAATGAGAAAGGAAGAGCATTAGAGAGAGAGAGAACAAGATTTACATTTACTTGTTGGATCAGCACGTTGGCTCTCAGCCAGGGCAGAGATGATTTTTCCGCGTCACATTTGTATAAACAGAGCGCTGCTGTACGGCTCATTAGTTCGATAGTGAGAGAGAGAGACGAGCTGTAGTTAAAGACTTCCCTCTGTCACAGTCCATCACAGGCGTGATTAATGTCACTGAGATGTGGGGCTCGGTCCGTGATGCCACCCATATGCCACACACACACACGGCTTGTGTCATATGTCTTTGTTTCGCAGGGATTTTAACAGACACCTAATGGAAAAGTAGTTAGGATACTGGTTAATACAGTTAAGACAAAATTCATACACTGCTGTTTTTGAAAGGCTTGTATGGTTTTATTCTGCAAGGATGCGTTCAAGTGATCAAAAGTGACAGTAAATGCATTTATAAAATTACAAAAAAATGTGTGATTCAAATAATTGAGCGTTCAGTTTTTATCAGAAAATACTGAATATATACTGTATATATGGTTAGCACAAAAATATTAAGCAGCACTGTTTTCAGCTTTGATAATAATGAGAAGTGTTTCTTGAACATCAAATCAGAATGTTAAAATCTTTAACATAATTTAAAATTTTTTTGAAGGATCGTGTAACTGAAGACTAGAGCAATGATGCTTGAAATTTAGCTTTGCATCCCAAGAATAAATAAATACTTAAAATTAAAAATATAAAAAAATATTAAAATAGTAACCATTTTTATTAATTAACTTTTTCTTGGTTGCATGAGAAAATACTTTTAAGAAAATAATCTCGCCAGTGTATATGAAAGATATTATAAAATCAAAATGACTCACAATATTAAATTAAATTATTGACTCACAATACAAAATTATATAAATAATAATATTAATTCCTTTATTTTATTAATCTTAGTCTTATCCTATTTATTTGTTTTTTATATGGTTTCCTGGCCTAATCAAAATCTGACAGATATAAAAAAATATTTTTTTTAATGAACACACTGAATAAAGTTTCTTGCCCAGTACATTTTTCTAAAACATGTAAATTGATAGTTTGCAAGAGTAATGTAAAATCCTAGTAATGTATGTGAAAATGAAATATATATTTTATAGCTGGCATTCATCAGCGCTCAAAGTATTATGAGATTTTTCATGCAGGACTTGAATGTTATTAAAACCTATTTAGCTAAAAAATTTTGCATTATAAACCTGATACTTCGATGTTAAGTATGCATCTTTTAATGATCGGTAATAACTTCATTGACCTCTTTTTGCTGACGTAACCTATAGATCAGGTGGGTGAAAAAAAAAAAAAAAATTATATATGTATATATATATATATATTTTTTTTTTTTTATTTAATATTCTTGGTGGCACTTTATTTTAAGGTCTTTAAACTAATTAAGCCTTATTATACATGACCTTATTGTACATACTTAATCCTATCCAATAACTAAACTTAACAATTACCTTGTTAAAGTTGTAGTGAATAGTGAATAAATGTTACTATTCTCTGAAGTATGTCACTTTACGGGAATGAAATGCTTTGTAAATGACATGTTTGCAATGTTTTTTGTAAAATCGTCAGATTAATCAGTCATTATTTTTTCCTTTGAGATGATTGTTTTATTGAGATGTGCATGTGAAGGCATTACTCACCTCACTTTTTTTACTCACACACGTCAGACAACTCCTCAATATCTCAGCAGATCCTGCTGTGTTCTGTGTATTGGCAGTTCTTCTCCTCTGCATGTTCATTAGCGGATGATTTCAGAGTTCGAGTCTCTGTGCTTAGTATCTATTTCCCTCAAGTGTTCAGGCCCTTGAGCTGTGAGGATTTTAGCCTGGGGTTACTTTTTTCATTTAACATAATTAGACTTTGCTGTATCGCATTAAGCCTGCAGTGTGCAAAGGGCCGCAGACTAAGCCACCGACTGCTGCTGCACAGAAAGACGGCGCTCTCATGTTGCGAAAATGTCATCATTACAAACCCTTCAGCTCCTGCTATGAGTGGTTTATTGTTAAAGCAGTTCTGTGAGACTGTATTTATTGATTCAAATAAAAGTGGAGGGTGTTTTTACGTGCAGAATTGTGTCAGAATTGGCTTGCATGCTTTTTTTCCTTTTATTTCTCTCCGCTCTGTGACGAGAACATGTCAAACAGTTTGTTTAACGGACACTGTTGTGAGCCCGTGTGCTGTAGCCGTCCGTTAGTGACTGATTTACACAGCTCTGTTGTGTGTGTGTGTGTGTGTGTGTTTGTCACCTCGATAGCAGTTATTTCAATACAGAGCGGGTGAGAGCCGTCCAATCGTGTCTCTGCCTCTGACTCATAACTGCTGGAGTGGATATGGCAGCAATCAACATAATTAAAATAATAACACTAACAAGCTTTCCGAGTCGACCGTTTCCTGCATGTAAAGATCCGTGCCTTTGCGAGAGAGCGTGCGGGAACGCTGTCTCTCTCCCTCACCCCATCAGAAACACGATGCCTGGCTTTGTAACCGAGCTGATGGGGTAATGGAGAACAGCTCATGATGCAATACGTGTGTGTTTAAGTGTGATACTGTGTTTTTTTCCCTCTTGCTCTACCACAAATGTGTAATTTTGTAATTCTGTCTTCCTAAGCGAAGGTGATAATTTGTGTTTACATGTTCTTGTGCATTTCATGCAGTGCAGACACAGAATTTGGGCCCAGACTGTTGATGTATCTTGCTGTGTGGCATGCTATATTTATTTTGAATTATGACATTTTTATATATGTAAAAAGATTTTCTTTTATATTATTTTTATTGACAGTAATAAATATAGTAATAATTATAAATTATATATTATAATATATAATTATCTATATATAATTATCACTATTTTTCTATTGCACTAAATAAAACATAATTTTGCATATATAATAATTTCTTATTAAATATAGCATGCCACAGAGCACTTATATGTCCATATAAGTAAATACAATATATATATACATTTCATTTTGAATTATTTTGTAATTAATGTGCTTGGTGCTAATCATAAAGCTGTGTAAAAATATCTCTAAATTTAACCCTAATATCCTAATGTTTTTGCGGTCGGAAATGAAATATGTTGACTACCTAACGTAAATACTTATTTTAAATGTTTTTGACATAATATAATATAGTCATGCAGTGTAATTCTGATCTTTAAAGCTCTGTTTTAGTGTCTTATTTTTCTTATCGCATTTAGAGGGCATCTGTCAGGCTTAGCACCGCCCTGACCAGTCAGACTGCTAAAGATCTTCACTGCGAATCAATTACTACAGATGAGGAAGATCATATTTCCCATTTACGTTGAAGTCATCCGCTTTAAAAGTGCTCCTCCCCGAATCCCCCTCCCACAGCCTCTTCTGTAAAAGCTGTTTTTGCCTTCAGTGTAGTAACCTCAACTTCACGAATGAGATTTCACCAGGCTCGGATACAAATGAAGCATTAAGCCCTGGTAATAGTACTGGGGAGGGGTCAGGCTTTATTAATGTCCTATCAGGGGAATATCTCAACGAGCGGAGACAGAGAGCAGGCTGCTTTCCAAAACACTGGCTCCCTACCCCGAGCTCAGCAGATGAACAAATATTTATGTATGAGCATATTTTTGAGATTCAAATGCATTTCGGCCCACCTCATCAGAGTAACGAGTAAATAATGAACAGACTTAACAATGACAGCTGCAATTTATGTATGTGAACGTTACACACTTATTCATTTGATGATTTAGGGAATTATAAATATTAAGGGCCACTTGGTTTGACTTGATGGTGATGTCATCTATTTTGTTTTATTAATTATGTGAAAAAACTTTCTCATGTCCCAGCTTAAAATGGAGAAACACACATAAAGAGACCACCTCTGTCAAGTTTGGGGTTAGAATGATGTTTTATGGTTTTGGAAGAAGTCTGTTATTATTAATAAGACTATTTATTTGAACAACAAAAAAAGTGTTTTTACACATTTATTTATTACAAAAATTGCTGTTTCTATATTAATATATTTAAAGATTTTATTTATTCGATTGACGGCAAATGTGCTCAAGAAATATTTCTGATTCTAATCAATGTTGAACAAAGTTATGCTGTTTAACATTTTTGTGGAAAACATGGAAAAAAAAGAAGCATTAAAATAATATATATATATATATATATATATATAATGTTACAAATATATTTACTTTTTATCTGTTTTATATATGGTATATATATTGTTCCAATTTTATATATATATATATATATTTATATATATATATTATTATTACTATTTTTATTTCTGTTTTGTTTTTACTGGTACCAAACTTTTAAACATTAGTGCACATATAGTATATGTAGGTAGATATATATATATATATATATATTTATTTATTTATTTTTTTGACTCAACCAATAGTGTGGATTTTGGGCGGGACTATCTGTTTGGCAGCCAATGGTAGATGTGTTCAACAAACCAGTTTGAAAGACCGGTGATGCTTGTAGAACAGCATAATATTTACTTAAAATTGTATTTTATTAAATTTTTAAAAAATAAATATAGCATTTTTGTTAAGTATTCCTTTGTTAAACTGTTATGTGCTAAAATAAAGTGTCAGATTAAGTGCTTGACAAGGGTTTCTGGTGGAGGAAAGGGATGCATGAATTACCACCCTATTAAAAATAGAGCACCTGCATTTTAATCTTCCTTCCTTTACCTCAGGCCTTCATCTTTCTCTGAGGCCCCTGCATCCACTCATACAGGTATGGAAAGATGATCAGCGTGTGCGTCAGTGGACCAGAGCTGAGGTTTTGATTGATAGGTGGCTGTGTAGGGTTGGCATGGAGGTGCGGGCCTCCTCCTCTGGGGCTGCGTGAAGCTCCTCGGTCTCTGTCAGTCCGTCGTTTGCCACGCGTTCTAATCGATGCTCAAGTGCGAGAGTCAGGATGGAAGCTTCTTTTGGCTGAACCCTGGGGAGGCCTGTTTGACTGACAGGTCAGGGAATGAGGAACGCAGCAGTTGCCAAGGCGAGCCATACCCAGTAGCGATTGGCAGCCGCAAAGGCAGACGGTGCCTTCTGGGGTCCCCCGCTCCACGCCAGATTCCAATTGTTGAGGTGGCAGAGCAGAGAGGGGCAGACAATAGAGTTCATGGAACACACAGGGCATGAGAAAACAAGCCAAATATCTCTCTCCTAACACCTCTCAGTTATTTCCTGCTATCAGCTCTAATTTCCTGTTTGTGTTGCCTGTAGTCTTTATAATTTAAAGTGTTTTATTTGAAATTATTATGCACTAAATGTTGTGATTCGAATGCCGAATGTATAAAATTAGACACTTTGGTAAGTTGTCAGTGTTATGTATTTATATGCAATGTGATAAGTTCATGTAAAAATGCCATTTCATCTTTCTGCAAGCTCATATTTTGAATGATTATTTAGGTTACAGTACATTAATCTCTCCATCTCTCTCTCTCTCTCTCTCTCTCTCTCGTAGTGGTGTGGGTTTGGCAAGAGCCCATTATGAGAAACAGCCTCCCTCGAACCTGCGCAAGTCAAACTTCTTTCACTTTGTTCTGGCCCTGTATGACCGGCAGGGACAGCCTGTCGAGATCGAGAGAACCTCCTACGTGGACTTTGTGGAAAAAGACAAAGTAAGCACTCTGTCGCTAATAGATGCCGCTGCACAACGCAACAGGATTTGTGATATGCTGGGATGTTGCATATTGAACTTGGAGAACATGCTACGAATGTACTGTATAGTGGTATAATTGTTTTTAGATGCATGTTTGGTTAAATGCCATAACTCAAATTAAGCCTAGAAATATTAATAACAAAAAAAAGGGACATGCAATTTTACTCACAAGATTCTACCTCATCTCACACTCTTATTAGTCTTTTTTGCACAGGTCAAGTTCATCCTTTAGATATATTTTAGACATGTGTCTGATTCAAGTTTTATATGTTGAAAAAGTGAAATAAATAAAAATAAAATAAAACAATTAATATATAAATAAGTGCTGTCAAATGATTAATCATGATTAATTGCATCCAATATTTAGTTTTTATTTACATAATATATGTGTGTGCTGTATGCATGTATGTATATTTATATAGCTTATGTACTGTATACACACACACGCAGCATTTTGAAAATATTTCCATATATGTATTTATATTCATATAATTTATATTCTATATAAATATTTCAAATGTATAAACTTAGCAAGATTTTCTTAAATACACACACACATAATAAATATACATAGTATACACACACATATATTATATAAACAAAAACATTTATTTTGGATGTAATTATTCAAGATTAATCATTTGACAGCACTACAATATATATCTGAATGTGTTTTTTTTTAGAAATCAAAACTGTTGCTAAAAAATATATTTTTTTTTATTATACACAAATTCCCTAAACGCTCTGCAACAGTTTTTAATGTGTGTTTAGTTTTTTTGCTTTAAATTTCATGTGTATGAACAATACGATTAGACATATTCGTAAGATGTTCTATATTTTTAATCTATTCTGTATTTTACATTATATGTTTTCTCTTCATTATGTAGCTGCATTGTGCATATGTGAGATCTAGCTCAGGGTATCAAACTCATATTATCACACAGAGTTCTCAGTAATAGCGGTACCGGGTAATACATCTAGGGGGCACTGATGAGACTACATTTTTGGCATAAGAATTGCATTGACATTATATTTAATGTCCCCCCCCCCCTATATTGGCATTTCTAACAGAGGATTGTTGTTTGGCTTATTTTTGCCCCTCTCTATTTTATTGTTCTCTTATCCTTTGAGTGTGATTCTCAGGATCAGCAACATGGGAATAGATCTTGCTCTTTCCCAAAGTATTCCTCTAAAAATTGCCTTTTCACAGTACCGCTGTAGCGCCATTCTGGAGTGTAGTGGTGTGTTTGTACCTGCTAGCCCTGCGGTGTGTGTCGGAGGGTAGTCCTGCTCACCCCGCGGTGTGTGTGTCGGGGGGTTGTTCTCAGTAAAAGGTTACAGAGAACAGCTCCGCCCACGGTCATACGGGACAGGGTCCAGCTGGCACGGTCAGCGCTCTGTCCTCGCTGTCCGCTCACCTCCGCCATAACCCCCCCATACAGTCCTCCACTCCACCCTGGGTCGCTGCCAAGAAACTACCACTAAACTTGGCAGCGAGGAGATAGAGAAAGACTGACGACATGTGTGGGTGTGTCGTGTCTCATTGGATTGATGTCACATCGGGGTAAAATAACTCACCTGAAGCCTGGATGTGATGATTAAATGCAAACCTCACGCTTAGTCCAAAGAGTAAAACCAAACCGGGCTCATGTTTGGATGCTCTGCAGTTCTGCGTTTATGTTGTTCATTTTAAAAGTGAACTCTTTTGAATTTCTCAACTGAGATTTTAAGTAAACCTTCAAACAAACTTGCAAAATTTGAAAAAATCAGTTGTAATGTAATTGGTTTTATAATATGTTTAATAAAAAACAATTTACACTATTGTTCAAAAGTTACGATTAATACTTTTATTCAGGAAGTATTTGTAAAATTCCTCAAAATGACACATTTATAATGTCTTAAAATATTTATTTTATATTATATATATAATAATATTGCTAATTTTGTCATCACTGTTGCCACAGGACAGTGGTTCCATAATTAGCATACAATAATTATGAGTCATTATGAGCAGTGAGTCACAATTCAGGTCAACATGCTGAGATTTCCTGTCTTGTTGGTCAATGTTTTAATAGCTGACAATTGCTATTTGCTTGTGCATTCTTTTAGGAGTACAACGGCGAGAAGACCAACAATGGCATCCACTACAGGTTACAGCTTCTCTACAGCAACGGTGAGACCCTTTCTGGTCCTGCAAACCCTTTCCATATCCCATCAATAACAAAGACATATTGCGAGGCAGAGCGGGCCAACTGTAAACGATATGTAACCACAATCATGCAACATGTCTCATCACATCTGGGAGAGTATTTGAGAGCTCCATCTGTTTATCCTAAGAGGAGTTCATGCTGTTGAACACATTTGCCACCCTTTCACAGTTTACGCTTGTGTCTAATGTCATTCCACGCTACTCACCCACACAGACACGTTAAACAAGGCCCCATTTGAGCTCTTAGTTCTTAGTAAAGCATACGCAGACTGCCTATATTTAAGAGCAGGTACGATGTTACACTTGTCAGTGTTTGCAATTATTATATATATATAAATTTGTAAAATATATATTTAAGCCATTAATGAGAGACAATAAGACAAATTGGAACTAAAGTGTAGGTACAAGACGGTTCTCTTCTCCTGCTCTAATGATAACAGCAAGCGGTGAGTGATTTGTCTGTAGATGTGGATTCTCTGTCATCCACAAGACAGCAGGGCAGGAGAAAAGCGAGCTCTCGCACTTTAAGGCGGGAAAATCATAAATAATAGAAAAACTCCGAAGCTAAGCCGAATTTGTTTTTGCTAAGAAGCGTTAACGGAATAGCTCAGTCAGCATGACAAGCATAACAGAATGTGCGTAAACGTACTGCAGGGAAAAGAATAATAAAACAAATTAATTTCCAAGACTTTCCATAAGAAATGAGTCCCTTTATGTAGACTTTTCAAAACAAGTGGGCTTTGCGTTTGGGACCGGTTTTCTGTTCTGTTTGCTCAAAGAGCCTTTTAATTTGCGAAGCACAAAACACTTCATTCTAGTATTAGTGTTTGTGTTGAAATATGGCATATTACATTTATTTTTTTTAATGCAACTGAGCAGGATTTTATTATACGCAGAGCAAACCTTTTGTGTACGAGATGCATGTTTTTGTGTCTAATATGTATTTATTTTATTTTAAACCTCCAGGTATCAGGACAGAACAGGATCTGTATGTTCGATTAATAGACTCCATGACTAAACAGGTGAGTATAGTATATTAGAATGTAAATCCTACTTAACTGCATGCTTACAGTATATTCACGTAAAGCAATGCATACTATATTTATACTATTACTGTATTATCTATAATTTGAACCATATTATCATCCAGCTCTAATTTACTAAAATGTATGAAGATAGTAAGATATGATACCTGTTAAAGGTGCTGTAAAAATAAATGTGACTTGACTAAAAGTGCATGTGATGAACCCTGCACGCAAATAAAAGTCCCATTAGAGCAGCCTCTCATACTCTTGACTCAGTCTTGCACCTGCGTTCCTCGTTCCGTCATGAAACGGACCAGATTTCAAACCCCACCCTCTGTCTTCATATGGCCTATCCTTTCCTCATCCCAGCAGGTCCCACTGTCACTGTGTGTCAGCCTGTCTCAGATCAATATGGCAACCAGTTCCTCGACAAAGCATCAACCCCGGAGACCAATCAATAGGCCTTAATGTAGCTGCAGAGCCGACACGCTGGAGACAATAATCCTCCCGACGACAAAAAAAGGGCTGTAGCTGTGCACGCCCGTAAAATCCTCCCCCCCCCCGCCCGCATGCAGGCTTTACATATGTGCATCAACAGCGAAGCTGCGAATATCGATCGAGAACAACACGCTTTTCTTCTAATTGAGAATACAAGAGAAAAGGCTCTTGGCTGAGTTCTGCCACCTCCAATTTGAACGTTTCCTCAAAATGAATTTAGCGAAATAGTTTTGCACTGCTGATCGAAATATTTCTTGTAAGGTGAGATGACTTAATTAAGGTACCAGGAAAGAGCGTGTTTGGAGTTCATGGAAGACTTGTAACACTATTCCATATCGCTGGAGTCAGACATGCTTGAAGAACCGGGGTGGGGCCGCTACTTTGGCGCCAGCGATGTGAATCAAGAACGATGATATATAAATATCGACCCGATCCACCTCCCGACCCCCTCCGATCCCAAATCCCCTCCCCCTTCAACAAAAATGGAGGATGGTGATCAAGAGGAAAAGACTTTCATAGGCAGCAAAGAGAAAGATCAATAATGTAGAAGTGGTCGTTATACTAAAAGTATTGTTCCCTAGAGTGTTGGGTCAACCCTGTCTGGCCGGCTGACCAGAGTCGAGTAAGATGGAGGATAGTTTGAGGTGGATCGTGTTGTGCGTTCCTTATGTATGTGTGTGTGTTTATGATGGATTTGTCTTCACTGGTGATGGGGATGAGGTCTGGTAGAAAGGGGGGCGAGTCCTTTAGCTTCCTTGATACGCACCGATCATCCGTCATTCAGGCCAGGCATGACAGCCCGATGACTGATGCCTGGGAGGAGGCCTCTCTTTCGGGGCTTGGCTGGCCATCTGGCTGCTCGGCGTAGATGCTGATGTGGAGAACGGGAAGATTGTTACTCCACATGAGCCCCAGCAGAGTCTGGATCCCCCTCGGATCACCACATACGTCCAGCCGCCAATGACCAGATTTAGCTTTTAGCATATGTTAAAGTTGTCAGCATGCTTCGAACCAAAAACATGACTAATGACTAAAAGGAGGAGTACAGCCAAGTCACAAGACGAAAGGACTGAATAAATTGATCAAATGTGGCATTAAAGACATTTATATGGTTACAAATAATTTACATGGTAAATAAATATTCTCGTTGTGATTTTTATAGGATTTTGAGGTAAACCAGAAAACACATTTAAAACACTGCACACACACCATGGAAATAAACAAATTTCTCTCTCTTTCTTCCTTCTAGCCAATCCTTTATGAAGGCCAAGACAAAAACCCAGAGATGTGTCGCGTTCTCCTCACCCATGAGATCATGTGCAGGTCAGTTCATATTTGCCTCTCATTTTTTGTAAGACTTAAAGCAAAGCTCTATTCGTATTCAAAGCACTAACATATTGAAGACAACGTAACATGCAGTTTTGAAGCATCTTTTAATGCCTTATTAATTCCTTTTTTATTATTTAACAAGAAAAAATGTATTACGCCTTGTATTACTGATCACTATTCAGTATCACTGTGTGAGAGAGGCTTTAGAAGAATATTAACATATGGTTCGGGAGTTCGGCTCACGGGTGTACCGCAGGGTTGCATAGGTGGGCCTACACGATTCTTCCCGCTCCACTGTGAAGTCCTACAGGGCTTTCCTCATTACATTGACCTTAATGCAGTGTAATTATGGGTTCACAGTGGGCTCGCGTGGCTGGAGGCCTGGATAGAGGTGTACTGTCCATGAATTTTTTGCCTGATGGCCATTGAAGGGGGGTAAGGATCTGTAGGGAAGCAGGGCTAGGGGGTCGAGGAAGTTAAAGGGGCTCAGATGCTGGTGTCTTGGGTAACGGGGGGTAAACTTAGAGTTAATAATGTAGTGAGGGGAAATGATGGGGCTTGTTGGGCACCCGAGGGCCGATGGGAGACGCAAATCCTCCAACAGAGTGCAGCAGTGATTATGTATTTTTGTAGGCCAACCCTAAAGTTAACATCACCCCTGCTCCCTCAAAGAAATCCCTAAAGTATTACAAAAAAATCATCTCTGTGACCATCAAATGTTTGATTCTTGCACATTTTGTTCCTCGTTATAGTCTTCATAAATTAACTTTCATGGATTCTGAAGCCAGGAATGCTAATATATAGGACTAATACTAATACATATTAATTTACTCATATATTTTGTCTTGTAGAATAAAATGTGAAAATATCATGAGCTTGCATTAACAGCAGACATTACTTCAGGCATTTAACCAAAAATCCCATTGACTTCAGGACAGTGGATGTGTTTAAGTGTTAAAATGCCAAGTCTTTTCTAGGTTTTGGCTTACAAAAATATGTCATCCCTGCAGCATCCTATATGGCGAGAAGGAAAGAAAAAATTGACTACCCATGCACTTCCAGTCCAATATTTTTTTTAATATGTTTAATGCTAATGATTTTTGCTTTGCTCTGTCAGAGATTTGCCAAGAACAGAGACAGTCAATTATTATGGGGAGCCTGTCGAGTTATTAAAGTGTTGATGGGAATTTCAACACATTCCGAATCATTAAGATGGACTTTGCTAATTATGTTCATCACAGAAGTGATTCCATCTGGCTGCCACCAGCATTACATAAATCTCACAAATGCTTCACCCTATAAAGTGGACATCATCACTTCCAGAAAACTCACCTGTTTTACACCACACAGCACTAGATGCTGGGTATTCTGTGCTATTTTCTCCCTCAAGGAACCGGGCTTTCTCTGAGATGATTTCGATACAGGTTCCATTTCCATAATGATGGCTCAGTTTGAGTCGGTCATTATGTGATTGAGTGTGATTATTAACTGCCTCCCCTGATGAATGGTGTGTTTCCATTCGCTAATGAGAGCGAGATGAGAGATATTTCCCCTGTCTCTTACTCCCAGGTGATAGAACTCTTTATCAGGGCCCTGACGGAGTCTTCCTCACCTGCAACACCCATCAACAGACTGAAAGCACAGCAGCTGTTCATGGCAATTTTGATGTTCTTCTCCCAGATGTGAGGATGAGTGTCCTATGGTCCCTTTCAGTTTTAATAAATAACACTTGTTTAGGAGATAATTTCCTTTGTGTGGTAAATGAGCGTAGAAAATAACTGTGACATATTAATTGGCATCTTTTGTAAGTAGAGTTACAATATTGCCACGTGAACATCATGCTCACAGTCAGCAGGAACCTGGTTTTTACCTGGTTAGCATGGCCCATTGTGCCCCTGCTGGTAGACATTGTCACTACACCATCTAACAGTCACCTCTATTGGAAAACACTAAAAGTTAGCTTATAATTAGGCAAAATAATATATAGAACTATCATATATATATACCACTGTATATTACCCATATCTGATTTTATTTTTTAGAATCTTAATTAATATTATTTTTATTTATTGGAATTTTATTTTGGTCTAAATTAAATCCAAATACAATCTTTGATAACAAAAAATAATTCCTAAATAATAGATGAATCCAAAGTTTCTGGCAATTTGTATATATAGGTTATATGTCTATATATATATATATATATATATAGACATATAACCTATTGGCAATGTAATAATAGCAATGTATTGGTCCTTTTTTAATGCAATTCAAGTTACAGCTAAACATATTTATAGGGCCCTGATAAAAATGTCAGTTTCTGAACTCTTTACATATATATTATGTTGATTTTAGCGTGGTATAAGAGGTAATGCGTTTTCAAGAAATGTCAATTTTAACATATAAATAACTTTTTATATATTTTTTTATTTATTTAGGATAGAAAAAATACTTCTTTTAAAATCTAATTTTGCCCTTAAATTAAAAAGTTTTGACTCCGTTATGTGTGCTCTATAATATACTTCAAGAAGTCATTTATCAAGGTACAGGACTTTGCATTTAACCATTCAAGGTCCTTCCTGCTCATCCCAATGACTTGAAACTGGCACTTCAGAGTCTCCAAATGAGGCATCACAGCGGTTAGTTGGCATGGCAGATCTACAAAATCATGGCGCGCGGTGCACAGTGGGCACGGACTGGTCTCTGTCCGTCAGTCTGGATGAGGATGCTGAGTTGGAGAGCTCTGCCACCGGCTCTCACCCTCCAGTCAGGCAGCCTGGTGCATATGATTAGCCTTGGCCACATCCTATCTGGTCCTGGCTGAGTAATTACAACACTTGCCCTTTGAAAACAAGCCCTCTATTGACATCCATTCTCTCCATCCCTCTCTATCGTTTCATGTCTTATCTTACTCCTTCAGCATGCTCCACTCTATCTGATGTTAGTCTTAAGTTTCCCCAGGGAAGCTTTGAAGGCTGTTTTTTTTATAAGCTCAACTCTGATATTGCGCCCTCGTCTGATAAACCCACCTTTCTAGTTTTCAAGTGAATCTACTTCAGGATACAGAGGGTCCGTCTGGTGGACTAGTAAGGGCCACGGAGATAGTGAGCGGAGTAGGTAGCTCTGTTCCTCAGTCTCTGACTAATCAGAAGGAGCGTCCAGAGCATCAGAGTCCCTCTTTAGAGCAGCGCTTCTTATCCTGTGTTCATTTGAGGGGTTTGAGGTTGGAGGAGACACATTTGTTTTTGCGGTTCTGGCCCTTTGTCATTATCCAAGCCAGGGCTAGCCTGCTCAGGCCCTGGAGGGTACACCATTAAGGCCACATTACGGACGCTCCGCCAAGGTTTGTTTTTTTGAACGGGGGCCCCGGGCCTCCCTCCGGACCTGGCTGTGCTCCTGGGGTCCAGTTTGTTTATAACACTTCTTTCGCAGTTTGAGGAGGTTGTCACCACAGCCTCACCATTGGGTTTCCAATGCTAATTGGTCTCCTGGAAGTTTGCTAATGGTTCCAAGTAGCTGGGGGAATAAATTATAGTGGCGCGCTCTATGGCAACAGTCACACACACAAAGAACAGGAAAACAACGAATGGGTTCATGTTTTTTCAGGTTCTTAAAGATCAAACAATATGATAAATGATTCATAAAGTCAGATCGTTTTGCATTCAGTGGCTCTGAGTGAGGATTATTTGTCAAATGGCAATCTAATGCATGACAGCATGAAGCAAGTAGGATGAATATATCTGGAGTCTTAGTGGTTGGAAAAATCCATACAATATGATTTGAAGTTATTGCTTAGCTAATCTTAATCGAGGGTAATGATTTTTTTGTTTCAGCATCTACTTCATCATTTCATCAAACTGTTTAGAGAAAAATGGAGTAGATACTGCAGCTCATTGTCTCTCTTTGCCTCTGCTATTCGGGAGCAGCACTGCTTCATAATTAATTTTGATTACGCTTAGTCATTATGCATAGAAATAAAATTTTTAAATATTACATTCTTAGAATACAAATATTTTTTTCTTATAATATTAAATATGACAAATTGACACTTCAATAAAAATACTTACTTTTATATTTTTTTAAACAATTATAATTTAAATCCCTAATATGATAATATAATATAATAATATACAGTGTATTTTTTGTAATAATATATTAGGGCAATATATTCTATTATGTTATTTTAAAAAAGTACACTGATCATATATTATATTAAGGACTATAATATGTGTGTGTGATTTTTAAAGAATGTAAAGATTTTGTATTTAAATATATAAATACTAACAAATATTTTTTAAGAAATACATGATTTTTCCTTATATTGATATTCCTAAATTTTTAGGGAAATCTCTGTCACTAGTGCAAAAATATTTTTTTTCTGACTGATGATCTCAAGCTGATGAGATTAAATTTAATTGGACCATTTTCACAAAGCAGGCGGCACCAGTGGTCTCACCAGTTTGGTTGGCAAGGGGTGAATGGCCTAGGCGGGATGTATTTAAGGGAACCACATGCCACCAGATGAGGTGCCAGCCTGGGGCGAGGGCATAGGCAAGGGCAGAGGTGATGACAGTGTTGGAGAGGAGCATTTGGGAGAGAGCCGCTGCACCAGGACTTCTCTGGGTGCTGTCCAAACTGTCAGAGGCTGGCTGAGTGACCTTGGCGGGGGCCCAGCCCAGCTGGAGCACAGGGCGAGAGGAGAAAGAGGGCGACCTGTCAGGCAGCCACCAGCTTGAGAAAGACTTGCCGGTCACCACATAGCTCCATCCCTATCTCTTAAAGAACACAGCAGAGCATTTCTTCTAAGCAAAGTGTTTTGTATACATAGTTCTGTGGTCATTGAGCACTTTTTTGTCCTTTTTCTTTGGTTCCAATTGAAGTCACTGCTCTCAAATACTGCATTTACAAAATCTAACTGAACATCAAGCAGCTTGAGTATGTTGCTCTCTAAAATAATAAATAAATAAAAAGAGAGAGATAGATATCTTTATGTATTGATATCAGTGCTGAGGTACAAATTCCTAAAACATTCCAGTATCGATCCAACCCTATTAGACAGACGTGTAACTCATGTTTTTTATCCATTTCAGCCGGTGTTGTGACAAGAAGAGCTGCGGGAACCGAAACGAGACGCCATCTGATCCAGTCATCATCGACAGGTAAGAGCATCTTTTATCTTCCTCTTGCCCTCCGAAATGAAAAGACTCTTGCATCTACGGGCATCTGGATATTTTATTAATGTGCATTTTGGGGGGGCAAATCCTGCATCCCACAGCAGGACACAGCCGCCAAGTGAGTGAAAAACAAGTTTGTGTAGATACGCTCCTCTCGACAAACGTAGCTCTCACAGCAACCGCTGTGATTCTAAAACATTTAGAGATATTGAATACGATTCCAAACGATTTAGCCCTTTTTTCCCAATGGGTTAATGTTTTTAGTTTTAGGTTTGCTAACTGCTTACTCTGTTCTAAATACCTTCTCTCAAACTCATAACCCTGTTGACTGGACTTCTACCCACTAAAAGCGTCTGTAGGGAGGCTCTGTAATGACTGGAATGGAGTGGATGCGATTGTGTGAGAGAGTGTGCACTTCCAAACAGGACAGCAGTGAGAGTGTCCTCCTAGGGCACAGGGGTCATTACCAAATCCATGTTGGCTCGTTAGACTGGCCTTGGAGCGTATCCAGCGGACAGAAGTGAAGGGAGCCGGAAATCAGTGACCCTCCCTCTTTCTCAATACACACACACTTCCAAAAGCTGGTACACACAACCACACACAAAATCTTCTCACCTCTAGCTGCCATGGAGTGCATCTGATTGGTGTAAGGTCCGAACCTGCAGAGATGATGTCACCTTTTCATGCTCTCTGTGTCGTTTATGGAATGTACCATTATTTAGCCGCTCAGTAAATGACAAAAACCTGCAGCCATTATTGTGGCCGCACCGGCAAACAAACTACCAATAATGCCAATTTACTAACAACTGACGGGGCGAGAGAACCATCAAAGGCGCGACAAAATACGACAAAAGCGTGCGCACGAGCGTTTGAATTTTTCATCTCTCTACAATGAGGCTGATATTGCCATCTGAAATGTTTCCTCTGGGAGTAGTCGGAATGAATGGCACTACGTGGGGGCTGATTCGCTGATGTCTAGCGTGTGTGTGTGTGTGTGTGCCAGCCACATCCCAACTCCTCATTACGCTGACCAAAACCCATTCTAAAGTGTTTACGGGTGACAGCGGATGCGTGTGATTTAAGACAGACCGGTCCATACGACTGCATTTTAGCGCCCTATTAAGATGGGCAGTATTTATAGGAGCGCCGCCCTGAGCTCCTTAAACCAACAGATAAATCAGTTCAGCGCGAGGGACGGCTGCCGGCCCACCATGCAAATCAGCTGTAGCGCCCGTCACTGTAAAAGGCTTAATGACGGCCATTCATCCTGCCCTCCACAGTCTCTACCTTTGTTTCAAGCACAGATCTGCTCTGTAAATCAAGACCTGCTGCGCATGGCTGTGCGGCCCCATGCATCACAAATAAAAGCCCTCGCATGCACACACTTGCATTAAAACAACCAGACCTGGTGGCGTTCGAAAGAATCATTTTTCACACCTGCCTCTCCGTTAGTTGGCTCTCATCAATTTTGCCCCATTGATCGCTATGTTTACCGCTAATGGGGGCGATAAACAACAACATACAAAGAGCTGCACTTGATTCTTTTTGATTTCGGCCCATTTTCGGCTGTCGCGGGAAATAAAGCAATTACGGTGACACAGTCACTTCCTGTCCTGTTTCTGAGTCTATTCTCGAGTTTGAGCATTTAGGGGTTAAGTATGGGTCAGAAAGGTCAGGGGTCGTATCTCTTGACCCCTTTACTTACACAAACCAGGGAAGCACTTGCATTACATGCCATTTGCAGATCGAGAAGTGCTCAAGCAATGATGGGTTGGGTGAAATATCGCTCTGCAAGCTTTAAAACAGGTGTTAGTACAAGCTAATATCGCAATTAGATCGTCCAGAGAGTTCTCTTAGTTGGACAATAAATTGCGAGGTGCTGTCAGCGCATAGAGCAGGATGGGGGAGTTTGGTCTAATTACCTCCTTTTGCCTCCCACACGTCCAGCCCTGATTGTGATGGTCATAATTTGCTTCTATACTTTTTATTTTGAGTCAAGCACAAGAAGTGAAGCATAGAAACGAGACCGTAGATAAGGGTTAACATCCGTTCCCTTGTGAACTTACTGACCTTTGCTCAATGTCTGTTTTTACAAAGTGTTTCTTCTCTTGTCTTTATCAGGAAAGCATGTTTTCATGGAGGTCTTGTATGGCACAGATTAGTAGATGTGTGAAAGTGAAGACAAAGACAGTTCTGGCACAAAAGTCTGGGACAACGTTGGAAATTTTAGTATTAAATCATTTTAAAGGGAAAAAATTAATTGGGTTGTAAATTTATATATATATAATATATTTTTGTTATTATAATTATATAGCAACTAAACAAATATAAATATATATACAGTATGTATATATATATATATATATATATATAGTATATAAAACAACTAAACAAGTATGTATTAATGTTATATATTTATTTACTAATAAATATATTTTTATATTACATTAATACATATAAATAAATAAAATAAATTATTATGTATGTGAATAAAAAAAAAATTATTGATAAAGAAGAGTCATTCCCTTTGCTTATATGTGTGCTTATACCAGAACTTAACCCAACGTATGTTTGACTGTGCGTATAGGATTGTGTCTACATGTATATACAAAGATGCATGTGTGAAACTTAATATTAACCCTTAGTTTGACTAGTTTGCATGCATTAAAGCTGTGTGTAGATGTACATATGTGTGCATGTCTATGTCAGGAGCTTAACCCAGTGGGGGTGGCTGCTGGTTTTTGGTTATCAGCCTCTCTGGACTCTTCCCAGCAATCGCGTTCTATTGATCGAGCTGAGCGCCCATCGGTGCCGGCCAGATTAAGAGTATAGATTTGCAATAAAAGAAGGACATTACTGGGCAGCCTGGATAAAATTGAAAAAAATGATGAGCTCTTGGATGTGGAGATGAGTCAGAGGCAGAAGAGAAGGGTGTTAAAGAGGCAGATTTTATGTACGTGTGCATTAGAGACACATTACAGGCAGATACTGTACATGTATGACATTATACACTCAGGACTGAGAAGGCTTTAATGTGCTTTAATATGAAATATCAAGAGTGATTCAACTGTTTTATTGATTATTCATTTTTAGAGTAATAATTTGCAGTCACTTTTAGTCATCACAAAAGCATAATTTTATTATTACATGAAATGCGTCTTAAAGGATCACCCAAAAATGTACATTACGATTACTCACCCTCCACTCGTTATATATATATATATATAAGTCAATGGCTACCATCTACTGCTTGGTCACCAGCATTCTTTAGAATATTTCTCAATAGCTAAAGAAACTCAATTGTCTGAAACAACTATGTGGTCAGTAAATGACAGAATTGTCATTTTCAAGAGATTTGCCATACTGTATGTTGATTTAGGTTCGATTCAACTAGGTCTGTCCGTTATGCAGGTGCTGTATGTTTTAGTGCGTGTGTTTTATGTGTGAAATATGAACGATCATGGTGTGTTGTAGGGGCAGGTGGCCCGTTTGGCTGGTTCAATAATTCAGTATTTCCTGTCCCTCACAGGGGGAGCACATCTTGTTTCCCATTCAGCTCTCATACACACTTCTGTGGAGTAGAGAGGAAACAAGAGTATGAATAGAAAGTGAGAATGAGTTTTGAGCATGCTGCAGTCCTGGTGGTGGCACTCTGATAAAAACAGTGACAGATGCAGGTGAAATGAGGCCAGTCGCATGACGATGTGGAGCGTAAAGTTCCCAATGCGATTCTAGAATGGTCATCTCTCATTAACCCTGAGTCTATTGAGCCGTTTTTACCCAAAGCACCCCCATCAACTGAACACAATCATTCCTGCGCTTTTAACCCTCCCTCTAAAAGATATTATGCTTTTGTGCTCATTTTTTTTGAATAGTAAAAGTAAAGAGAGAATGGGATAATGACGTGTTGCATGCCTGATTCGAACTTATACAGCCACAGAAGCTCCACAGCTCAGCGTGTCTTAGGAAATGACTCTGATACATATCACATCTGACCGTTTTAACACTAATGATGCAGCCACAAACTAATGCCAGCGAGTGTTTTTATCTCAGCCGTAACGCGATGATGACCTTGAGTGGCCAACTGAGAGGATTGAAGGGAAATACGGCAGTCGCTGTTTGTGCTGTAGACCTCTCCTCTTTCATGCGGCTATCCGTTTCAACTCTCGCTACACCAGCTACACAGCCAGGCCTGCAAATAGAAAGCCACACAACCACAAGCACCTTCCCTCTCGGTTCTGTTGTTACAGTCTCACCCTCTGCCGCACAGAAGCCTCCAACAGAAGGTTAACTCACTGTAACTTATCTGGAGCACCAATGTCCTCATGGACCTGTTGTTTACTGGCTTGTTGTTGCGTTATCATCCATGTGTGCCACATATGAAGGCTTGCCTTTAAAACTGCAGAATTGTTACTTTTTTCAGGCCTAAGTGCATCCTTTAATACTGTATCCTTATGTGTGAGCTTATATATATATATATATACATACCAAAAATTTGTTTTGTAAATGCACAATTGCCGGCTTAGAAGTATAAAACTATATGAATATAAATAAATATATGGATTTCCAATGGCTCTGAAAGCTTGTAAAGATTATTTATAATATTATAATATAATAATAATAATAATAAAAATATTCACATTTTATTTTATACAAAAAAAGAAATAAAATAAAGTTCAGTAATACTAATATTATTATTATTATTATTATTATTATTATTATTATTATTATTATTATTTTTATTTTTATTTTATATATATTCAGTCAGTCACACTGTGCAGTGTGAGCAACAAACCAATTCTCCAGGGGCTTAAAGCAGACCAAAAAATAAAATTATATATATAGAACATACAGGATTTTTTTATTTTTCTCATAAAATGTTTTATAATATATTTTTTCACAGATTTATTTTGAATTCCTTACTGATTTAATGGATTGAAAATATATATTTTAAAATATTTATTAATTAAATATTTTTCCTTTAAATCATTTTTTTTTTTTTTTAAATTTTTGTTTAATTTGACTTAATAAAGGGGGTATAAACAGTATCATCTTGGCTAATTCATGGTTTGTGAATATTAATTAGATTATTTAACGACCACTCAGCAGTTCTTAATGATTTCTATTTATATTAATGATAATGTTGATGTACAGTAAGCGTTTTTAAAATACTTTAAATTTAACACAGCAAAAATATGGTTTAAGCCAATGCCTAAAAAAGCTGTGACAAATTCTACCTCCTTGTTTAATAAAGTTGTCATTTATTAAACGACAGCTAAATTTTTTTCTTAGCACAGTGGTCACCAGAAATTAAGTTATTCTCTTCATGAAATTAAACCAACTAATGTTATTTTAATGGTCAGATCAGGCAGAAATAGATAACAAGTGTTTGTTTTTCAGTGTGCTTTTTTGTGGTAAACTATATTTATATCTGTTCTTCGTTACTTCTATAACACACAAAAAGCTGCGAAAGGTCTGCACTTCTACTCACTTAGAAACAGATGAAGCAGTGGGTGAGGCTGGCAGGAGTTACAGCAGAGCGAGGGGCATCTGTAGAGCCTGTTTACTGCTCTCTATGGGGAAAGTGTAGTGTTTGCATCCAGAGCCTGAGGTGAGATGTGTTTGGGAGCCTGTGGGGCCGACAACATTAGGCTCAGGCTTAGTCACAGCCTGCAGAATGGCCCCGGGCCCTGCAGGGATGGATGTGCTCCTGAGGGCCTGCTCTGATGGAGAAAGTGAAAAGCAGAAAGGCAGGAATAGAAGGAGGAGGAACTCAAACAAAACAACAACTACGCATCTGTCAGGCTTTCGTGCAGCTTCTTTAGGGATGCTGATAGACGCTCGAAGCCAGATTCTCCAAACAGCCAGGTGAGCATCGCCTTCTTCCACTGAACGGCAGAGCGTGTTTGGGGTCATGGGAATCTGATCGCCCCCCCTCCAGCAAGCGTGGAAGTGTTGCAGCTAAATCCACCCCTCCAGTGCCTGTCATTAATGCTAGCATTATCCCTCGCTACCCCTCTGCGAGGGAAAAGCTATCGATCGCTTCTTCCTCATCCCTCTGTCGACATATCACTGCCTCCTGCGGGTCTCAAAGAAGGAACACTGGGTGCTGTGTAATCTGGGAAAGTAAACACAGTCAGGGGCCCTCTTAGCCACGCCCCAGTATTGACTAAGATCATGCCGACTCGTCCGGGATATCGCTGAACTGGGCCTGAACTTAGAGTCTAAATCATATTCTGATGCCAAAGGGGTACAGTAAGATTTCAGACTAAAATCTCATCATTATACGTTGTTTTTTGCCTAAGACTGCTCTGTGGTAAAATCACTATAACTTCTCTAGCAACAAATAGTTGCTAAAATATTAAAGTATCATTATCAAATAGGTCTGACATGCTTTCTGAATGATAAATGTAACCAAATGTATTTACTTTTTCATTCTCTTTTTTAAAATACAATATATACGTTTTTCATAAAATAAGTGGAAACATTTTTTCCCCTCTAATATCACATTGGATGTTTAAATATATTAGCTTTAAGTAGTAATTTTGTAATGATGTTTTATTTTATTTTAATTTTTTTTAGTGCTGTCAACGGATTAATCATGATTAATCACATCAAAATAAAAGTTTTTCTTTATATAATATATTTGTATG
>JAUCNO010000152.1:8350591-8366813 GCA_032353835.1 Enteromius viviparus
ATCTATCTATCTATCTATCTATCTATCTATCTATCTATCTATCTATATATATATATATATATATATATATATATATATTTATAAATATTCACTGTTTAATGTTAGTATACAAAATGTTAGTATATGTGTAAAGTATGTGTTTAGAGTGGGGAAATTATGCTTGTTAACCTTTTATCTTCAGTAAAGTTCAGTTTTGTTGACACAAAAATTATTCTTTTTATTTTTATTACAGCTTTATAGCTTAAATAACTCAATACATAGCAATTAATGTGAGTGCTTTTAGAAAAATGCATAAGTTTCACATTTTTGCCCCATTCACCTTCATTACAAGTTTTAGTTTAAATTATGTTTTGTGGTAATAAACTTGTAACCTAACTTGTACTGAGGCCAGAATATTCTATTAAAAGTCCAAGAAGGGCTGTTTGTCAAAAGCCAGGTGTTTTCCCAACACGTTCAGATGGGACAGGTTGCGGACGAGGCAAAATCTCAGCTTTTCAAGGTGTCAATCACGAATCGCCCACCTCCTCCTCCTCCTCAAAACCGGCAATGGGTTTTCAGGGGTCTGCATGCATTGCATCACTCCTGATGTTGGCGAGGGGCTTACGGAGGGCTTAACCGCTTCGCCGTGGCCTCTCCCCTAATCACAGTTCGCTAAGCCCACCTGTCAAAACACGCTGCCACACCAGCTACAGATCTGCCTCAGTCCCCCTTAATTAGCTAATCTAGCTCGGGCTGCGCGCTGGGAAAACGGACTCGGAGGGAGAAAAAGAGACTGGCAGCAGTCAGAGACATCCAGCCTGGTTCAGCCAGAACTCTCTCTAATGCTGAGCTGCGTGTGTGTGTGAGCGTGTGTGTGAGCGTGTGTTTAAACGGACGTCGACTTATGCTGTACAGTGGAAACTGTCGATCTATTGATTTGTGTGCAGCTGACAGGCCCAAGGCACAAGCTTAAGTATTATTAGCGATTTTGCAGTTTGGCAGCTGGTCATTAATTAATGCTCGATTTCTTTGACAAACATACACTTTCTCAGGCCGTTATTACTGTAGACCTTCTTCATCAGACCTCTGGGTTCTCTGAAAGTCAAATACAGTCAAGTCCACAGTTATTCACATTTCTCTGTTGGCTCTGTGCGTTTTGGTTTTCCAAAAGTAATGGAAGCGATAGCCTTTGTGACTCTTGGCTCCAGAGCTGGAAGTTTTACGTCAGGGGTTCGTCCGCCCACAATCTTTGTTACTCGTGAGCCATATCCTGTTTGATTGAAAAAAAGAAGAGTTGCTTTCAAAATTCATTTCGGTATGATAGTGTTAACCGCCCTAATGCTTTCCATGTTGCCATTGTAGATTGTTAGCACAAATCGTGGGTGTGTTTTGCTCATCTTTGCATAAGATTGCATGTCCAGATGTTTCAGGCTCTATTCTTGCGCCTCGGGTCTGTGCTAAAGTGTAGGTTGTGTTTTTGATTTAAACACTGAGAGTTGCACATTTATGTATGTGTTTCAACTTCACCTTTGGTGGAAGTCAGATAGCTGCAGTGTAGAGAAAGAATATATATATTGCTAATAGTATTTCTTTGCGTTTTCTGTTGAAAATGTTGTATGTAATATAATATAATTAGTGCTTTCAAATGATTAATCATACAAAATAAACATTTTGGTTTATGTATTTGGTGTTCTGTGTATATTTATTATGTATATACACACACACATACATTATAAATATTTAATAATATTTGCATGTATATATATATTAAATATTATATTTCACATATCTGTAAGTCTTCATGCTTTACTAGAGATTGTTATTCCTTTTGCAATGACAAGATTGTTAATATTGGCAAGATGTATGGTACTTTTCAGAAATTCTCAGAACTAGTAACATCCTTGTTTTGTGTATAGTTGGAAAAGTTTCTATGTGTTACTGACGAGAGACACTCCCATTCCCAGAGGAAATGCAAACAGAGAAATAGAAGAAGGAAGTGGCTGTTCATTCCCAAGGGAAGGACTGGACAGTTTTAGTGGAGTTTCATGGACACCCTGACGTTCATGCAGTCAGAGCCAAGGCTGCTGTCTGATTCAGCAGTGATTTTCATCCCAGTACACTCAGCTAACCTCTGACCCCTTCGCTGTGCACTTTAACCCTCTCATGCCTGACAGACACTGGCCTCTTAAGATGCAGCCCTGAGAAACCCAATATAACTTCCTCCTCCAAACAAAAGTCTAAAATCCCATGCATTTCGCAATCATGACGAATCGAGAACTTTAATTAAAAGCAGTTGTGTGAACAAATTTCAGTCGTAAGTACAATAATAAGTTTGTGAATTGGACGTACAGAATATTCCCAGAGAGTGGTCATCAGTAACAGATACCAAGTTGCTGGCGAAGTGTGTTGTTTTTTTGAGACTTTTCAACATGAAACAGACATTAGGAGAGAACGGCAGAAATATGAGGAGGGCAGCATCTGCAGCGTGCTGTCTAAAGCTTTAAAGACCATTTTGCTTGAAGTGAACTCCAACATAAATAATCCAAATGTGTGAGAAATAGGAGCGTGGAATAGGTGTGCAGATTCTGGGGGGAAAACAAATCATTATTCAGAAAGAAAGAAAACCATGATAAGTTTACTGCTCAGAGATCTGCTTTTGAGATTATCTTTTTTTTATTTCAAAGAAATGGTGTTTACTTTGACTGAGAACTGTAAGAGCGCTTCATACTAGAGGTTCCGTGCAGTCCCAGATCATTTCAGTGTTGGGCAAGTTGTGGAAGTTATTATTATTATTATTATTATTAGTAGTAGTAGTATTGGTGGTATAATAATTGTTATTTTCTGTATGTTTAAAATTGGTGTTAAAAACACTACATTGACAAATTAACATAAAATAATTAATAGTATAACTAGTACTACTACTACTCCTTAATAATAATAATAATTACAGCAGTAACTGTCATTGGGTCTGATGATGCAATGATGCAAATGTACAGTTCGAACCCAAAAGTGAAATGTGAAAAGAGACCAGTCAGGGAAGAGAGTAGCTGACGACATCGAGCTTAAATTCTGACCCAGCTTTGCAACCAAAATAATAGTGTTTCATTTGGATAAAATCCCTAAAGTATTCCGGTCTCAAGCGATACAGAAATTCAGTCTATTAAATGCAAAACCTTAATATTCAGCGGAGAAGATCAGATTCTGATCAGTCTGTTTATGAATGTTGTCATAATACCTATTAAATGTATTTATGGTGCAAACAAGCATAACATTGTCATTGGAAGTTGGCAGAAATGGAAATGGCAGTGAGCGAGTGAGAAAATGCTTTTGGCAGAGCAGTGCAGCGACTGGGCAGCGCACAAGAGCCTTGGCAGCGTTCTGTGTTTTCCTTCAGTGGTGAAGTTGCAATGCCACCAGGGAGGAAAAGGAGTTTTACTGGCACTGAGTGCTCAGGTGCATCCACAACACAAACACACACCAACATCCATCTGGGCATCATTAGATATCATACCAGCACAGAATATTATGTGTTGCATGCAGTGATATATGATTATTATTAAATCCATACACACAGCTGAGGGAAAAACATGATAGTAGGTTGTAAAGTGTAATGTCTTTATTTGAAATAGCCATCAAAAGGGATTTGGATTAAATCTACAGGCTTGCACAGTATTATACTGATACTTTCCATTCTCGAGCACTAGCAGCAAACGTTCTGATAGAGACATCTATGTTTTTTTTTTTTCATCCTGAGCTGCTTCACTTGCTCATAATTAGAATGGCATGTTTTATTGACTGTAATAAGGGAACATATTTGAGCACTAATTCAGAGCTGCTCTTATGGGAGGAAATAACTGTCATTAAGCAGGCTGAGAGCTGCCTCTAAATCACCCGGTCAGGCTACACGTACAGAAAAATGCCAAACAAATGGGTGTCGGGTAAACATCGGTATCTTAACGGCAATGAAGCGAAGCTGTTATGGGCCGCGTGCGCATTTGAATTAATATTTACTTGTTTTGAATGGCGAATGAACTACATGCGAGGGCTTTTTAGAAACGAGCAATATATGTCAAGTGTCCTCTGTCATAACTGACTAGAAAATGAGCATAATGTTACCGTTGGCAAACAGGGAGCGGTTCTGGCCTGACATCAGTGGTTAGTGTACACTTCTGAGATCCAGCCGCCCATCTGTCCAGGGTCCTTCTCCAGGAGCAATGTGTCCTTGGACAGACCCCCCGTCCTGGGCATGCTGCGGTAGTGGACTCCAGTATTCACAGACTAGTGGAGCCAAAGCTTCTCTCGGGCCTGCCAGCTCACACTTACCCATGGCTGGGCTTGAGTACGCTGCTGGCGGCCATGACGGTGGCGCCTTGAGGGACTGCTGGCTTTAATAGAGGAGAGATAGAAATAATTCATGTGATGAGATGATTTCAAATCGATGTAGAGGGTTTATGTATTCTTTGATTTAGGTTCAACACATACCTTTTTTAAGCTGAGACAGGAAATAATGGCAAACCCAGACTTGTGCAGCCAACTCTTTACTAAGTTTGTATTTACATTTAGTCATTTAGCAGATGCTTTTATTTAAAGTAATTTTTCCAACAATGAACTGCTTTATCCAACAAGCAGCCACCTGGCAGAATACTACACTGTTTTTAATGTTATATTGTTTATCTGATCAACCATTCAAGTAAAAAATGGATCACAAAATTGATTCTGTTTGTTTTTGAGCATGCAATTTTAGTTTTTTTTTGTTGCATTTCCTTTAATAGCTTGAGTGTAGTTATCTATTTTAGCTTGCAAGCTTGCAACATACTCTAGATGTTATTTTATTTTTAGAGAAAAAATCGTACTTTCAGCATGGAATCATTAAATTAATCAAAATTGGCATTCGAGACTTCAAAGAAGTCTATTTTATTTTATTTAAGTTCTGCCCTCATCAAAAATTATCATTATTTCCAAAAAATGTTAACATTTATCATTTTAAGAAATGTTCATCAGCCTTTTAGAATGATCGTTTGAAACTGAAAAAAAAAAAAAAAAAAAAAAAATATATATATATATATATATATATATATATATGATATTTCACCATATTAAACTGTTTTGATCAAGTTTTCAGCTCATGTATCCACAGTTTTAAAGTACTTTCTCTAACACAACTCACCCTTGGAAGTTTCCCATTGTTGTTATAACCTTTTATACTTCCAGACATG
Organism: Enteromius viviparus; assembly: GCA_032353835.1. Taxonomy (NCBI): domain Eukaryota; kingdom Metazoa; phylum Chordata; class Actinopteri; order Cypriniformes; family Cyprinidae; genus Enteromius; species Enteromius viviparus. The sequence goes on from JAUCNO010000152.1 coordinate 8,355,787, forward strand.
TCTTTATTTATTGATGTCTTCCTTTGTTTGTGTGATTAATTTATGTATGCAATCTGTTCTTCAGAATGAGGGTGTAACTGAATTGATAGATCAGCCTGGTGTCTTAAAGCAGCGTGTGCACGGTGTTGGACAGGTGAATATGTGCAGGTGTGAACATGTTTAAAGCCTGTGACAGTGTAGTGTATGGCGCTTAATAAAGGCCGTCCTGTATAACGGAGATGGAATGCTGGGAACTGTGATCTCAGCTCATTAAGAGCGCTGTCATCATCCCTCACGCAGACACACACGCGCTGTTCATCACCTCACCTCAGCCTGTAATTAATCTTTACCTTTAAAGGGTCTTACCAGCCCCTCCTCTGCCAGTCCAAGGTGCATTAACACCTCCGCAACAGCTCTAAAGAACATGTCAGTTTGTGCCAAACTGTTTTAAAAGGTAAAAAACAGTCTGATGAAGATAACAGTTCAGAAAAATCAATAAGCGCTATACAATAGACTTCAGACTCACACTTCGAATGGGGTCTGAGCCTATATCTCATCTGTCTGGTAGTGTTGGTGTGTGTTCTCAGTGAAAGGAAAATGAGATTTGTACCTGAAACTACAGGGATGCAGTTTGTGATTCTCACTAATGCGATTCGGCCCGACTCTCCCTGTACGTGCAACTGGGTAATGTTGCGTCAAGTTCAAACAGCATAGAGTAATTTTAAATAAACAAAGTTCAATTTTCCGAACCACATCATTGTTCTGCTCTCTCCACGGTGAAAAACGCTCCTTTCATCTCCTTTTGAAGAATCACTCCTTTTTTCGTCAGAAAACTGACTTGGGACTGGGCCAGGCGGTAACACAGAAGCTGATACCCATTTACACGTCTATCTTGTTTTAAACTGATTCCAATAAAACAGCTTGCAAATTTAATGACAGCTGAGATGCAGCTTGGGCTCCTGGAGTCTTTGTATTCCGGTTCAACTGGAGCATTGGTTTTCACTCTTGTCTGTACCTGGATCCCTCGCCTGAATCAGTTAGCAGTAGAGAGGGATGTTGTCTTTTAAAGTAACAATGTTGCATTATCCACTATAACTGTAATTAAAATACCAGTAACTTTTGAAGTACTTCTTCCTTATCATGACCTATTTTTTTATATTTTGTAATTGGAAAGAAAATCCAGAAATTGGAAGTATAACATAGGCTGTTAACCATACTAGAGTTAATCCATTTCCATAAAACTGAGAAAAATGTGCTTTAGAAGCAACTTTAGATTTTAAGAATTGCTTTTATAGTATGCGTTTTACAAAATAAGTAAAATTAAAAAAATAAGTAAGCCAAAATATATTGTATATTAGAGAATCTAAATAAAAATCATATTATCTAATGACAAGTTAATATATTTTATGTAAATGTATTTATGTATAATAAATGTATAATATACAATATATATATTGTGTATATATATATATATACACAATGGTGCAATAAATTGACCGACAGTAAAGACATTTAGACATTTAATGCATCAAGGTTTCAGCAAAAATATTAATGCTTTCATCATTGACAATAATAGGAAATGTTTCTTGAGCACCAAATCAGCATATTAAAAAAATTGCATTACAGTATTGAAATAGAAAATGATCTTAAATTGTCCTAATATTTCAAAATATGATTGTCTAAGCAGTATTTTTGATCAAATAAATATAGCATTCCTAAACATGAGAGAATCACACCGACCCTAAAACTTTTGAGCGCTATTGTGTGGGGTTATATACTAAATAACAGTGTTAAATATGACCCAGCAGGAGGTTTCCAATTGTATTTTTAGTAAATAAATAGAAAAAAAACAGTGTTGTTCATTTAAGAATGTAACGCCTGTTACTCTCACTGTGAGAATTTAGTTTTGAAGCATAGCTCATTACAGCTAGACATGATCTGAAGAGCTCTAAGCTGTTTTAGTGGGTAATGCAATATTCTCTGAGCACGTGGTTTGTGTCTGGCTCAGATTTTGCGGACGCTGCTCATTGTCTGGGTTAATGCAGACTGCCACGATGGCCACATGGCAGGAGACGTCCATCCCTGGCTGGGCAGAACTGCTGACGGGGTGGCTCTGATACAGCCTAGAAGAGATGAATCGGACCCAGCGACAACAAAAGCCGAATGACACGAGAAGAGTCGGACGCAAGGGACTTCCTGTTTCCTGTACAGGCGCACAGAGTTTGTTTACCGGTGGCCGCGCTGGCGGTTGTAATCAAAAGAAGGGTCGGGAAAACAGAAAAAAACAAAGATTGACACCGACCATACAACCCTTGACAAGCCGCCTCGATGCGTTTGTTCAGCAAAATTAAACACTCCGGACTTTTTTCACCTGCTCTGGCAAGCAGCGGCGCATATGGCCCGCGAGTTAAAAATAAAGACAATGCGCATATATTATCATACATAATGCAGAACGACCCCCATTTAATATGCAAATTCCCTGAAATATTACTGAACACCTTCTGTTCAGAGCGAATACATTTGAATTTGCAATTAGAATTATCCTGTATAATTAATGAAAAGCGTCAATTTTTGGCTGCTTACTAATTTGATTAAACATGTTGATGAGGCATTTAGCAGGCCGACTGAATGGAGACTGAAACCGGACTGAAGCGGAGGAGAGAGAAATCCAGAATCGGTCCAGTTCCCTCGTGACCTTTCTGACCTGGCTGCCTGGCTCGAATGCTCTTGCATTTGCATGTGTGTTTGTTTGTGTGTGTGAGAGAGAGAGAGGTGGCTTTGGAAAAGGGTGGGGGTTACAGGCAGAGCAATTAGTAGGGCTGCGTTTCGTCTGGCCATGTGTCGTAGATGGCAAAGAACAAATTGCTTCAATTGCGCCATGGCTTCCCCTACAAATCAGGGCTGTGTAAGTGTGTGCGTGCACTTCCCTCTCTCTCTTTCTGCTCACTTCCCATGTTTCCTTTCTCTGCGAGAACATGGTGACATCATAAAACGCTGTGATAAGGAGAAACAGGTGACTTGAACAACAGCAGCTCTGCTCTGAAAAAGGCCCGGTGACGTGTTTACAACAGAACGAGCAGTGCAGCTACAATTTTTTGTCTTTCTATTTTAGTTTTTATTCACAGCAAGCACAAATCGCAATGCTTTGAAAAGCATTCCACGTTTTTACTAAAATATCATGTGCTATTTTTGCCTGCTGATTAAAGAGATTTATTTATCTTTCAGATGTTGGCAGATGTTGCTAGTGAAGATTACATTACTCTGTATTAAAAAAAATCTTTATCTCACAATTCTGATTTCTTTTATTTTCTTTTTTGAATAAAGAGATAAAAATAAAAAGGTAAATGTGATGCATGCTGATTTATTTTTTAATTTTTTTTGCAATTATGAGTTTATGTGTATCTGACAAATCTGTTTACAACACACTATTCTGATTTGCAAGAGAGCAAAGTAAAAAAAAAATGCGAGAAAAAATATCACAATTATATTTATTATATATCTATTATAACTTGTTAGTTGTAACTTTTTATCTCACATTTCTTTTTTTTTATGCTTTTTCGGATTTGGCTATATTTCGCAAGTTTGTGTTTATGTCTCACAACTCTAAGTTTATATCTCAGAATTAGCTGTTTTTTTAAAAATCAGAAAACATAAGTCACAATTCCTATATTTATTTATTTTCTTTTTAATTATATGTCGGAAGCTTCCATAGCCGGCAGTCCCTGATGAGTCACTTATTCCATTCGGAAGACCAAGAAATCTTAAAAACAAACAAAACGCTTTTATTATGCCATGGCAGTAAAATGACATTTACTCTCTGAAAGGCTCCAGAGTTCCAAGATGTATAATTTCTCATGCGCTCTACTACTTTTCAACCATCACATTCATCCAGTATCCAGAATTCATCCAATCAGATGGGGCGATAAGCCCGTTCCCAGGGAATTCTAGTGTTGTGCGTGCGAGCGTGCGCGTGTTTGTTTATGCTGACCGTTTTGATCTCGACTCAGCCTCCTGTTGCTATTTGTTACGGCTCTGTTTGTTTTGTGCTGTATACAGTATCCATATTATACATACACAAACTCAGTTGCTAAGATGACACCGGACTGGCTGAAGATCTTGAGAATGAGAGAATGCGAGTGAGTACGCCCAGCAGCTGATGCTGAGATAATTCCTTTGTCATGAGAGGTATTTGGCGAGATCAGTGCGTTGGAGGGTGTGCTGGTTTGTGACCTGCGTGATTGAGTGCATATGCGCCAATGGAGTGTGTGGGGCTGGGACGAATCCAAGCTTCGCACCTGCACCACTCTCTTTGGGCCCCTTCTTCCTGTTCTTTTTCGCTCTCCATCCCTCTCTGTCCCTCGGCACGCTGCCACGCTGAAATATCGGCTGTTTTTATAGCAGTTCGGTTTCACTTGTGCAGAACTTTTTTCAGTTTCATTAATTATTTGAATATCGAAATGCAGGGTTTGTTTCCTCCCCAGTTGTTCTTTTAGGAAAGGAAAATCACAACTGAGAACTTAACATCTCAATAGTTTCTCATAGACAACATGCTTCTCAGATTTGTCTTCTGGGGGGGTTTTGTGATGCAATAATGACTTGTAGGTCTTTCAGCAATTTGAGAATGGAACTTTTTCATCAAAATAGCTATGCAATTACAACGTGTTTTTTTTTAGCTATTATTTGTTTTTTATTTAATTTAGGATTTTTTTAATAAAATGATTTAGTTTTACTAATTCATTTTACATTCATTTTTAAATTTGTTTAATAAATGCATTTTCCTGTCATGGTTTTAAATATTGTCTTAATTTGAGACACAATTTTATATATTTTAATACATTATATTCACAATTTTATTTTGTTAAAATGTTTACATTTTGCATTAAGACGATTATAATTATTTTTTAGCTTTCATGCCAATCACACATCATAAAATAATAAACTGTTTTATCTGATTATATATAATTATAATTATTTTGTAATTGAATTTAATATAAAATGCTTTTATTTAATCACTTTTTTTAGCTGCTGTATGCCGACCACTGTGTTATTTTTTTGTCTCTTTTAATTGTTATTTTATTTTTGGAGATTCAATCTTTTAATGAAACATTAATGAGATCTACAACATGTCTCTTGAGCTTTGGAAAAGCAACGTCTGAGCAGTAGAATTTTTCCTCTGGGTGATGAAGTCCTCCACAGGCATGTGGGCTCTGTTAGCTCCTCTCAGACAGCTGAGGAGGTGCTGTCACACCGTAGGGCCTCGGGCCTCCTCGTCATTTTCCTCAGCCCCTCACTCTGTGTTATTAGTGCCAGAGAGACCAGCTGCTCCCACAGCTGTAAGGGAGGAGGTGATTTATTAATTGAGTGGCAGCTTTTTTTAATCTCACACGTTCTGACGGGATGTGACAGGAGCTGTTCTCTCTGTTTGTCCATGGCGCTGTCCCCATGCTCTTTTGTGATATGGGAACTTGTGCGGAACAGTCCTGAAAAGGAGATCCCAGCCGTTGTCCTCTTAATAACGCAATACATCACGCATGACGGGACGAAAGTCTAATAGACTATATAGGGAAGTATAACTCTCACAGGACACCGCTAACATCACTTATCAGATCTTCCAGAACTTATCAACACATTCGCACAAATGAAATACGCTACAACCTGAACCCAGTGCCGCACCAGGATCAATATGTCGACTCGTGGCAATAGCGCTCTGATCAAATTCATTCTCTGAGATCTTTTTATTTTCTATTTCCTCTCTAAATTACTTTGGCCACTTTTATCACACCAGAAAAAGGAAAAGGTTTGTTTCAGACACATCTGAGGGCAATGCCTAAATCCTACGCATTCTCAGTATATTTTACTATTAAATACATATTATTTATTATTCATTCCTACATTCTTTCATTTATTCTGTATCATATAGATTTGGATTTTTTTTTTTTACTTAAGAAATTGTATTTATTTATTCATTTATTTATTTACTTCTAAAATGCATTAATTAATTAATTATTTCATGCATTGCGTCCTTTTAATAATTTTATATAAAATACAACTTAAGAAATTCCATTTATTTATTTATTTATTTATTTATTTGTTTGTCGATTGTATTTGGGCAAGAAAATTTGCAGATTGCATTAATTTATTGGAGACCAGTTACTTGAGATTATAGATTAGTTGATTAAATATAAAAAAATATAAAAAAAGAACAACAACAATAATAATAATGTTGATTAAATGCAAATTATTGTTTAAAAAATATGTTTAATAATTAAAAATTATGATAGTTAAGCTAGTTTAAAAGACTTAAACTTTATTAATAACAGTAATCAAAAAACGAATTAAAGAGTTTTGCATCATCAGTTAACACAGTTCTCCTTGATGTCCGCTGCATTATTTAATTGAATATAAGAAAAAAATGCACAATGATTTATATGATTTATTAACACAGTGAAAGCATCCTTTAATAAACAATAAATAATTTAGACTGAGTTTTTTGTCATTTCTCACTGTGTAGTGGCATCACATTCTGACAGCATGCTTTCTTCTATAACCACTAATAAGCACACAGTATGTTAGCACAGACCAAACAGTCTACTTCAGTCACGCTGGATTTAATGGCGAACAAATCACATGACCCCGAACCCCACAGCGCGCTACAGTTTGAATCTACGATCCCAAGTGACCGGCCTCCGATAAATCAATACACTATCTGAGCGTAACCGCCTGGCCGAGTACATAGACTAAATCCATTCTGCTGTTTAACAAACAAGAGCATTTGTGTTCAGCAGGTGTAGGTTTGCAATCTGGAGGCAGCCGTGGATAAACGCTTGACCTCTCTCTTTCCCAGCATTGGCAGCTTTCTATCATTGTCATACTGTTACTCATTCACGTCTGAGCTCACTCATCACTCAGGGCTTTTCTGGCAACTTTGAGCCTCACCAGACGAGATGCTGATTTGAGAACACGGGGGGGAAAAAAAGAGCGGCATTCATCAAATTTCCGCGGAATGTAAATCAAAACATAAAGTCTTCACCTGCAGGCCTGGATTCCGAGCGGCACTGTTGAACAGATTCTCATTTAGTCAAACTCACCCCAGCTGCGTCCGCCTGAGTGAACAAGAAACCCAACTTTCCTTCCTTTTTTGCACACGCGCTCTCAAACCTATTTCTGATTGGTAAGCCGTACCCTGGTACGAAGTGTTCTTCCAAACAAAGCCATATCGTGAAGAATAGTAGAAACTTGCGTACGATTGAAAAGATTGGAAGAAGATGTTGACGACTGTGTATGTGTGTGTGTGTTTCTCTGGAGTGTGTAACTGTCCTCGGTTCTGTCCAGGCCAGCACACAGCCAGATGGTGATGCTGGGTTCACCTTGTCCATGACCGTCTCCTCAATGCAGCAGAGAATGAGGTGTGCCAAACAGATGGATAATATCTGCTCTGTGATTTTAAAACCTGCATCTGGATTTTTTTTTCCCTCTCTTTATCTCTTTCTCACTCGCACTCTTTTCACCCTGAATGAAGAGCGAACTTTCATCTTTCCTGGCAGCCCGGCCCCGTTCGTGGTAATTCGATTTTGTTTTCGGTGGTGTTCACGTTCACGTTCGTTATTTGTGTTCCCGTCGTGTTTAATTAAACCCAATGTCTGATGCTCCCCAAAATGGCTGCTGCTCTCTAAACACTTCAAAGCTCGTGCAAATTACATTTACTATGTAAGCATTGCATCATGTGTGCATTTCAAATCATAATACTGTATCTAGGGCTGATGCGTCGGCTCTTCTTCGTTTCGACTTTGTCTTTTCTTCTGCCCCACTTCAAAAATGAAGCAAAACACAGTCGAAAACCAGCCTGACTAACCTGGAGGTGTTTGTGTTCTTTGTTTATGAGGTTTCAAATACACACAGTTTTGTTTGAGAGCGACTCAAGTTGCGCGTGCGATTGTGTTTGTACGGATTTCTCTCGATTGACAAACAAATGACGGACGCGGTGCTTGAAAAGGTTAAAGTGGCATGAGTGATATTAAAATGAGGCGGATGAGAGGCGAGCCCTAGGCGTTATTCAAATGGAGGAGTTATTTTTAATTTTGGTTCAATAAAGCAAGACGTTCAGCCATCCCTACCCAGATACTTAATTAAATACTTCACACACTATATTAGTTTTGTGTTGCCTGCCGCCGGTTCGGAATGGTAATAGCCATAAAGAGAAACATTTGTCTGACAGATAAAGTGAGGTATAAATCACTTTCCCCCCGAAGAACGATTTTGGAATAATAAAATACTCCTGTTTGCTGGCGTGAGAGAAATTATATTAGTTTCTACTTAAAGAGGCAGAGGCTATTTCACTGGCTGACTCTTTTATTCTCCCAGTCTTAAAGGACTCTCACATGTATTGTGGTGCACTCACTTAGCCCTCTGATTTACCTTGCGCTTGGCTCCGGTTCAAACGCTGGAACATCTGACTGTGGAACTGGATTTTTTTTTTTTTCCTTCACATCTACAATTTCACTACTGTTAAGATTTTTGTAGTTGTTTTAAAATGGTTGGGATTACTTATTTATTCATTTATTTGTAATCTTGAATTTTGGGGTTCATTTTGACTGAATTATCATCATTTACTCACGTTGTATGAACATTTTGGGAAAATTATATTGCGTATGATTTGGACTGGAAAAATTTAAATGTGAATGGATGATTTCTCCAAAAGCATTATAGACATATAAACCTTTTTACGATTTTTCCCCCTCTTTTTTGGCTTTATTTTGATTGGATTTTATTTTTATTTTTATTTTATTTTATTTTATTTTATTTTATTTTATTTTATTTTATTTTATTTTATTTTATTTTATTTTATTTTATTTTATCATAAAAAGGCATCATGGCAGTGTCATAGAAATTCCATTCATATGGTACCAATTCCCACTATTAACTAGTTGCTTGTAACATGAATATTATTAAAATATTGTTTATTAGTACTTATAAAGCATGTACACAATACATAAACTTCACAACTGTGTTTATATTCCTCCTTTTTCATGTTCCTTGTCCTGTAATATTTAACTAAATTATATAAAGAAATACTTTTACATTTGATCACTTATGGCCTTTGATTGATGATTTTTGTTTAGTAAACACTGAGCATTTGATCTAACAGCTAGCAGTGAACGCACTGACAGTCGCTGTAGCGTGCAGTGACCTCACAGCTTCATTCATTCCCTCCCCTGAGTAAGATATCTCCCCACGGACGGCTTCCACCAGCGAGCGGTGTCGGACGCCCATATTTCTCACTCATTCTCCCATTCGGAGGGTTTTAACTGGTGGCATCTGGTTCACTGTTTCTCCCTCTGTTCCCCAATATGCTCCCAATCTGTCCACAGGGCCTTCACGCGCTCTAATCTACAACTTCATCTTCAGTGAATATATCTGTTCGCTCGCTAGGATTTGACAGGACCACTGCCGAGGATTAGTGCTGTCTGACAGTGCAGGATGTTCCGGATTCCATGGACTTTAAAGGAATAGTTCAGCCCAAAATGAAAATTCTGTCATTATTTGCATATGATCTGTATGATTTTTTCTAATGTTTTTGAGGAATATAACATAATGCAACACTTTTCAGTATAATAAAGGTGCATGAGGAAGCTCCAAAACGACGAGGGTGCACCATAAAAGTTTGTGGCCTCATTTAAGAAGTTTCTTAACAAATCAAATTGTTTGATGCAGTTGAGTAAACTTTTCTGAATGATTCATTCATGAATCCGACTCATCCAGTGCTCATGCTCATGTTCACGGTGCTTAACAGCCCGCTGAAAAAAAAAGTGGAAAGACGTGGGTGAGTAAATAATGACAGAATTTTGGATGAGCTAATTTTTTAGAACAATCTTTTATGCATGGGAAAGAATCCCACTAAGAAAGCCCTCAGCATGCTGGAGTTTTGGCAGTAAAAGAGAGACTTCCATGGAATATCTGTTTCTGCTGTGCTTTAATGAGGGAATATTCCCAAAATTAATACTGCATGACAAAAACTCCTTTTTAGTCTTTATGGCTCTTCCTGAGATTAAGTGGCCTCAGAAAACACCTTCCATTTCTCCTCGTCTTTCCACCCACAAAAAAATCTGTCCACGCTTCCTCCCTCTCTCCCTCCCCATCCGTAGTGGTTCCCTCTGTCTAAGTAGAAAAATCCAGCAGGCCTGTGGGTGAAAAATGGAGCCATTTGGGCTTGTTTGTAAGTTCTGTCAAGAAGCAGCACCCCTGGCCTGGCCCGGTTAACAAATTGGATGTTTAATCTGGTGACATTCCTATCTGGGCCAAGGGCTAATGTATGTGTCTAAGAATAACCGGCCAGCAGGCCTGATAGATGGGAGGCTATTATAGGCGGTATTTAAATCTGAGCGCACAATTCCTCTATTTCCATGGTGGAAGAGTGACAGCTTGATTTCAACACTGGGGGGCTTGGATAGAGCTGTCAGCCTACACGCATCAAGGAGGGATTTTCTTTGTTTTCTTTTCTTTTCCTCCATCGTCTCTTCCTTCTTCGGCTTGATTGACTGGACAGGCTGTTAACCGTGATGGCTGAGATAGAAGACAGTGTTGTAACGGGATTCGGAGAGTAGATATACTGCTTACAGGCCTTCCACTTCAGTTCTTGACTCAGGGAAGGATGAGGAGATGGTCAATTGGATCAGTGAAGGAAATTCAGTTTTCACACACACACTGCATGTGCACAGCACATACACACAAATATAGTATATATATATATATGTGTGTGTGTGTGTGTGTTATTAACGTACAGTATATTTGCCTGATTTGCGCGTTTTACATTTTATTATTAAGTTACAGATAATAATATTAACTAATTAATTAATTAAAACTTACATTTTTATATAAATATAAAATACAAAATACATATGAAACATAAATATTTTATGCACACACAATCAGTAGGAGATATGCTTTTTTAATATTATAAAGAATAAAAATAAAATATTAAGTCCGTTATTATATGAATTATATGAATTAATTGTTTATTTATTTATAAAACGATATCCTCTCATATATAT
>JAUCNO010000152.1:8366967-8379745 GCA_032353835.1 Enteromius viviparus
CGTATACACACAATTTCCTCTTCGCTTGCTATTTTTAAAAAAGTGTTTACAGATTGTAAAAAGCATTATACCCAAAATAAGAGTTCTGAGAATCTCTTTAACCCATAACTTGTTTCCTCAGTGTTAATCAGGTCTCAGACTCTCACAGATGACACTCTGTGCTCTCAGAGCACATCTTCCCTGCTGCTTTACTGTCAAGTCTAATGGTTTGATCTCCATGTACAGCAAAAAATCACCCTAACACATCCACCCAGTCCTTCCTATAAAGCTGACTGCGGCATCAGACGGTGACCAAATCATCTGTAAGATCTACTTCTGGTTCCCTGCAGTCTGTACAGAGTTGCTTTTGACATTTGTCAGTCAGTTAAAGTGTGTTGTTTCATAAAACGTACATTTATTGGGCTGAGTATAATGATTCAGACTTCACAAGGAAATGTGGTTTCTGTTCACATAATGGACCGTGTGAAAGTGTGGCAGGTTTCTGGGGTTTCGTTTATGGGCGTAATAAGTGACTGTGCTCTGTTCAGGAAGTGCAGCTTGCAGTAATTTCTGATCCATTCCTCCATTGTGAGGTCAGCCGCGCTCACGTGTTTTACGCACTCTCTCTTTACCGCATTATGTCATGGATTGATTTCGATTGGAGGTACAAATATGTACTTTGCCATGGCAACAGAGGCCAAAATAATGCTTAGGAGGGTCTCGAGGAAATCGGATCGCGAGGGAGGAGCGATTGTGTGAGTGTGATTTGAGTTGCTTCATCTTCTGTCTCTGCCGTTAAGTACAAACAGACACAAGGACACTGTTCACCGATCCAAATAAACATCCCACCATCAGGGTTTTTGCAGGATCTTCTCATTTCTTATCTCTCTGTCTGCACCTCCTTCTTTCCCGTTTTCCCAGAGTGTAGATGGTGAAGTCATAGGTTCATTTTCCCATCCTTGTCTCTAGCAATTCAGCACTTTGTTATGAGGTTGGGCTTTATATTTTTAAGGGAACTAGTGATACATTTTGTCTAGTGATCTTTAATGAATGCAAAGTTCAAAAGAACAGCATTTATTTAACTTTGCTTTTTTTTTCTTGGCATAATTTTTTTTATTCTCGATGATCTCTTTAATCTGCCTTTTAACAGGCAGATGATTTTCCTATTCTTAAAAATCCACATAAATTCCTTAATGTTCCCTTCATGTTTTACAAATTCCCCAGATGCATACAATATATATGCAATATATATATATATATATATATATATATATATATTTCTTATTAATTGAAATGAAATGCAGAGGAGATGTTCATCTCTAATACGTGCAGGAGTCTGTGAGCTGTATAAATTGTTTTTGTACTCATAACAAAGGTAAGAGGCCAGGGGAGCGGACAGTAGATGCAGTGTAAAGAATGAGACTGAGGAGAGAGAGACAAAGATCCGTTCTAGAGACTGTTTGAGTGCCTTATTAAATATTTAGTCTGATTGTACACGGTCCTGTAATTGCCATCTTGGCTAGTGAATAATTGATGACGTGTAGGAGAGCAAAGGAGGGCCCCATGCTCTCTCTCTCTCTCTCTCTCTCTTACACACATATCCACACCTTGTCTTTTTCGTACACCTTTATTGTTAATATTATCCTGTTCTCATTAACTAAAATGATTCTGAATTCAGGACAAAGTCGGTAAAATGATATTATAACCTCTGGTTCTCTTCCTGAACGTTCTCTTTGCTATTATACAAAATAAATTATTGGACCGCACTAAATTATTGTTAGAAATTCTATTACATGGCTTTAAAATAATTACACACGCCGTTAGCTACAAGCAGGCCGTTCAGAGGGCTACACAGAGCAAGCACAGTCAAATGGTTGTGCTTTGATACTACCTTTTTTCAATGCAGTGAGTTAAACGGATATCAGTCAGCGAGTTGAGAGAGCCAAATATTGTGAATGGGACAAAAGGCATCAAATGCAGAGACTGTGAGAGCGATCACCTCCTGTCTCAAAGAAAGAGCATCTTTTCATAGAAAGCAACGAGCGCTCGAAGCAAACGGTGGCCGAGAATTGGAGCCATGGCAGCTTTTAAAAATACCTCTGCTGAAATATTGATTTTTTTTCTTCTTCTTCTTCTTCTTGCCTAACGTAATAAGTGAGAGACTCCAGGGATGTGCGTATGTGTGTGTGAGATGATGGGTGAGCAGACAGAGATGCTCTTTTTCACACATCATGTGAGCATTTGTGTGTGTGCGTATGTGTGTAAGACTGTTTCAACAAGATGTATTCTGAACTATAATTGTAGTCACTTACTCTTGGAAAGTGTGTCTGCAATGTTATTTTTTGAAGTTATAAATAAAACATTATTGGAGTATGTTTGCTGCTTTTTTCTACTTCAAATATACTCCTATAAATTGCTTTCCATTTCTGTGTAATTGTTTACAAGCAGTTTCCGGGTGAAAATAGTTTTAAAGTAAGTCTTGTTTTATATACTTTTCACTCTGGAGAAAAATATTTCGCCTCCAAAACAGTTACTCACCCCGTCATTTCAAACTTGTTTAGCTTTTTTTCTTCTGTGGAACACAAAAGAGGATATTTTGAAAGAAATGTTTTTTGTCCATACTGTTAAAGGGTCCAATGACATTTTGGGTCTCTATAGGTTGAAACATTCTTTAAAATAATTACATAAATTAAAATTTAGAATGAATTATCCTTTCAGTATCTCAGTATTTTTCTTAGATAACAAGGATATTGAATGGTAAACTGCATTTTATTTCGATTTTTCTCCAGTGGCACATAATATCCACATACATAATATGTGTCCCCTTTAGAGTTTTGGAAAAGATCTTAATAATATCCTCAGATAATGTCCTCAGATTTGCTATGACACCAAAGTCTGCAGTAAAAAGTTTGAAATCTCCATATGAACTGAGCTGTACTACCCACAATATTTTTATACCCTATACCGTGCCTCATTTCTTTGTTTTATTTTTATTTCTCTCAAGGAGTTTTAGGAGATGCAAAAGTTGGGACTTCAGTGTTTAGGTTTTGTCCATCAGAGTGACTAAAACATGCCAAACATACCATTTGATTACCAGCATCACCCATAAAACAACCTAAACTGTCTTTCTTCATGTTAGGTGTTCTCACACAGCTAAGGTTCTCAGGTTCTCAGAGCTACAGGTGAGGGACCCTGGCCCTCACAGCCCGCTGCCTACTTGACCAGCCCTTCTGGTCTCTTTCGGCCCCAGCGCCCCTTCCTCGCCAGTCCCTTGAGTTAGAGACAGAGGGATGGAGAGAGAGAAGTGGAGAGGGTGCTGTAGACCAGCAGTAATTCCTGACTTGGGAGTTGGAGGCACATTAGGGACTGACAGGGCCACACATCCCCCTGTAATTGATTGCAGGCCAGCGTAATGAGGTGACGGCTTACAACAGAGACGCCAACTCCCTCATTATCTTTACCCACTTTTTTAAAAGCAGAAAGAGAGAGAGAGACAGCAAAAGACAGAAGGAGAGACAGAGAGAAGGATGGAGAAAAAGGAACGCTGAGACTAATAACCGAGCCCTGGCTCTAGAAGGTCATTAATTATTTATGTTGTTTTAATAAGTTTTAGATGGGGAGGGAGAGGTTCAGCGTGAGAGTTAGTCTTTCCCTTCTCTCGCTGTCTTTCTCTGTCCACACCTCAATTTTGCCTGTTCTATCATTCTGTCTTTTCCTATAGCTGTCTGTCCGTTTCATACTGGGGTCTTTGTATCACAGGTATAATATGAGTCATTCCAAAGGCCTCGAGAGGACTTTAGGATGACATGTATGCACACTTGGAAATGAAAACGCTGAAAAGTGTCAATAATATGAAACAATTATTGTATATACAATCCTTTTTTTTTTTTTTTTGACTTCTGACTCTTATTTTTATAATTGACAAATATTTTTTAAATTCCAACATCTGTATTGTGAGCATAGAAAAATGCCCTATGAACATGCATTTCTACGCATTTCTTGATTTTAGTCTAAATATTTAATGTGGTTATGAAGAGCAGGTCAAACTTGCTGTTGATACAGCTTAGATTGCATTTAACCCAGTATATTCCTTTAAAGTCTGCTGGTTACACTGGACTCATTCTGAATATGCCCTGCTCGTGTCTTTCCACTCGCCCCCGTTTTCCTGTCTGAGATCTCCATTCCACCCCGAGCATTGTCATCTAAAAGCAGCTCTTCCCCCCTCATCCCGCGCACTTTCAAACACTGGGCTAGTCCTGCCCCGATCCGAAGGGAGCTGACCTGCTTTGAAGTGTTGCCGGTTTTCCAGGATGAGACCTGGAATCTCACATTCCCTGTCAACTCCTGCCCAGTGGCAGATGGAGAAGTCTAGACCTACGAGACTCTCTCCAGTCACGTGCTGCTTTCTCCCCCTCCATGCCCTCATCTCTCTTTCTCTCTCTTCCCTTCTGTATTTCGCTGCTCTGTTCCAGAACCGCCAAAGCGGGACGGGTTTAAGCCTACGATTCAGGCAGGATTCTCTACTTTCAGATGATGACTGGGGCGGTGTATAAACACAGTACTCCTCTAATATCTGAGAAGAGCTTCACTTACAGCCCTTGTCTCCTGCTGTGTTTTAATTCAATCCTTATTGATCCATATCTCTCCTTCCAAGGACTCCAATATCATATGAATGGAGCTCAGGGATGGGTTCCCCATATTATTGTATTCCATGGCCATAAAGGGCATTAGCAGCCAACAGAGCAACCCAGATCAAGTATCAGTCGATACCAGCTAAAGAGAGCAGGCTTTCTCCCTTTCTCTCTTTCTCGCCGGATTTCTCTCTTTCCTATCTATCTCTCCGTAAGAGCACTGATGGGGTTAAAGTATATATGGTGATTATGTCATGCGGTAAAGTGTGGTTCTAAAAAATCGCTTGAGTTAGCACTGTGTGTTTTTAAAGATATTGTTACTGTCTTATTAGGGAGAAATCAATGGCGTCTGCAGATGCCGGCCATTTATTTACTAGACGGGGCTTCTCACACCGCTTTTTCTCCCAGCATCCTTCTCTCCATGCACTCCGTGGGGCGGCAGCAGCGGAGGTTATCCTGTGGTTAATGTGACATGGCTGTCTGCGACCTTGCTGGTTGTTAACTGCCCGGATTATTATTGTGATAATGTGGCAATTAAAAGGAAAGCACTCCATCAAAATAGTGGGGCTTATGGTCCTGGAGATGAATGCATAGAGATTACCAGCCAGGGCAAATGCATTAAGACTGCAATCCATTTCATACTGTAGCCCACCTCCAGCAGCGGAGGCTATTACGGCTCATCTTCATTGATATCCATTCCCGATCAATAGCACCAGGCTGAGGTAAAAAATACGAGTAAATCAACAAAGCTAGAGTCGGTCTTCGATATAAAGGAAGAAAATTCTAACTTCAACTCTTAATTGCATATCGTACGTCTACACAGAGTGTCTTCAAAAGTGGGCTTAATCACTCATTGGCAGCTGTTTATATATGGACGCTGTTGTGCTTGAGTGTTTTCCTTGTGTTTAAGTCGCTTAAAAGTGTTTCTGTCTTTCTTTTGCAGATTTTTCCTGAAATTCTTTCTCAAGTGTAATCAGAACTGTTTGAAAAATGCAGGGAATCCCAGAGACATGAGGCGATTTCAGGTGAGAATGCACAGGAACAGACAAAAAAATGTGGTTTTAGATGCACACAAACTGGGTGTAAAAATGCTTTGATGTCTCTGTAGGTGGTGGTGTCTACCACAGTGAATGTGGACGGCCATGTCCTGGCCGTGTCAGATAACATGTTCGTCCACAACAACTCCAAACATGGGCGGAGGGCGCGACGCCTGGACCCTTCTGAAGGTAAGACGGGAACTTCACCAAAATACAAACATTTTGCTTCCTGTGATTCCAGCAATAATAATAAGATCAAAAGTCTTTTAAACTGTGCTTATCAGAGAAACCAAAACATACAAAGATTTCTCCAAAAATTGTTTTTTTGAGCAACAAATCAGCATATTAGAATGACGATCATATAACACACTGAAGACTGAAGATGTTAAAATATAATTTTGAATTGCAATGTTTTAAAATATCAATATTTTTACTTATTGGTTAAATAATTACAGCCTCTTTACTTGTTTTTAATGCAATAGAAAATTGCACTGACCCCAGATGTTTGAATGAGAGTATACTGTAAGTTTGACATTCAAACTGCATTTATTATAGTGAAGAGGAAGTCAAACTTGTTAGTGCTACTTTCTACTTCCTCACCTAGTTCTCAGAGTACAGGTAACCTCTGACTATCTGAAGGGACTGCACTGGGTAAACCACTTTGATATGAAATTCTGAAAGTGCGTGTAGAGATTCACCTCCCAGCTGAACTGTATGTGGTCCCTGTGTGTGGGAAACTGTTGTGTGTGAAAACCGTCACTGTGGAATCACCGGCACTCCTGTGTCCCAATCGAGGAAAAGGAAATTCGCTGCTCTACTTTTAGTAAGACTCTTCTGTAATCCTCCAAAGACCAACACATGAAGAGGATGTCACTGATGGCAGTGCATTGTGGGAGATGGGCAGGCTTTCATCTTCAATACACTAGAATACCCTTGCAGATATTGTAAAAGAGAGCAGATGTTCCGTTAGACCCCAACAGGTGAATGCAAATCACACCCCAACGCTTGTTTACTTTCATCTGTTAATTTTCACAGGTATCAACATTTATAGAGATGTTGACTTGTGCAACAAAGAGAGCACTCAAAAGTAATCACAAGTGATTTTACGTAAAAAGTTTGGAAACTTTTGGATGTTGATGTTGGAGAAAAGTGGCTGCTGGTGTGCAGCACTATGAGGTGGTCTGAAGTTGCACCAATAGCCCCTCGGTTTGCCTGTTAGCTCACCGAGCTGCGACCAATCAATTCCCGTCCATAGCAAGTGGAGACTGGGCCAGTCGTTCAGTCAGCCTGTCTGTCTCCACACCGCCTGCTCAAAGACGGATTTACGATAAAAGACCGAAAAAAAAAAAACTTAATGGTTTTATTGAGCTGAGTGATGCAGACACCAAAGAAAAAAAAATCACATGAGCTTTTACAGTCATCAGACTTCCTGTTTTTCAGTTTTTTTTTCATTTGCATTTGGGGTGTGTGGAGAGCAGAGTAAAAACACTGGTAAATGCTAATTAGTTTAATGATAACATTTCCCAAAAGTTGTGTGAACGCTGACCGCTCTAACTCAGTGAACGCTCTAACTGGGTGCTTGTGTTGTGATCTTGTTTTCCGAAGCAGCCACTCCATGCATTAAGGCCATCAGTCCAAGTGAAGGATGGACGACTGGGGGGGCCACCGTCATCATCATTGGGGACAACTTCTTTGACGGTTTACAAGTGGTCTTCGGCACAATGCTAGTTTGGAGTGAAGTAGGTTTTTTAAAAATATTTTGTATTATTTTTTTTTATGACATTATACATTTTATTATATATATACAATTTATTTTATATATACATTTATTTTACTTATACAATTATTATTTTTAAAATATTGTCCTTAAAGTATTATTTGTATGACATATATTTATTGAGTTTTTACAAGGTTTTCCAAAAAAAAAAAAGGAAAAAAAAGAAAAAAAACTTACAACAACTTTTCCCCATCCTACCCAAAACAGGTTAAAACCAAAACCACACAAAAAAACAAATAATAATGATAATGTTATTTCTTATAACTTCACACATCCAAAGCATTATCAATATTTATCAATTCTTAACGAAGTCCAAAAACAAGTCCCAGGTACCCAAGAATTCAGAGAGTATCTTTCTTTTTGCATACGTAATTTTTTCAAGAGTCAAACACGTTACTAGGTTTTAAAGCCATAGTCCAATGGTAGGACAATTAGTTTTTTCCCAGCACAGGGCAACAGATCATCTTGCTTGGATTAGACATAAATTTACTAACTTTCTTTCTTTAGTAGGTAACGAGAAACTGTCTTCATAAATACTCAATACACATAATAAAAAGAGGAACATAGAGGAATTGGGGAGAAAGTGAATTGAGAAACATATTGAGTTACCCCAACCCAAAATTTCTGTACCTCTTCACATTTCACAATACACAATGGAATAATGTACCTGGAAGCTTATTGCACTTACAACAAATATCCGGTATAATAAGGATAAATTTATTTATTTTACTGGAGTTATATAAGTTCTCATTACCCAATTACATTGTAAAAATCTCATCTTAAAGTATTATTTTATTTACTTTTAAAAGAGCCACATTATTTTACTAATAAACTATTGAAACAATTATTATTTAAATATTTTTTATCTTTAAAATATTTCTTAAAATATTTAAAAAATATTATCTTGAAAGACATTTTTAGAGACAAACAAGACATTATCCGATCATAACCGGTCCTATTACTGTAGTACATGGCTAATATATTTAATTGTGTCCTTTGAGTAATAAATCACTCTTTAGCCTCAGCATTAACTGTGTTTACATTGGAGAAAGTGCTTGTGTATTGAGTGCTGACCACTGAACGTGTGCTCTGATGGCTTCCAGCTCATCACACCTCACGCTATCCGGGTGCAGACGCCCCCTAGACACATCCCTGGGGTCGTGGAGGTCACACTTTCCTACAAGTCCAAGCAGTTCTGCAAAGGAGCTCCGGGACGTTTCGTCTACACAGGTATACAACACTTTGTAACTGCCTGGAGCCCTCGCCACTATCTCCAGCATCAGAATACATTTCTGTCATCTTTTTTAGAGGTCGATCTTTGCATGTCTTCTTTGTCCGTTTTATCAAGTGCCTGCCTTTGTAAGCTTTAAATATTATTTGCGGTCCATAAAGACGCTTTCCCAAGACAGCATATTGTTAGCAGGTCATTTCTGACTCCACACTAGCGGTCGTGTCTTAGCTTTTGCCTGATGTCTGTTCTCTTGTGTGCAATGGGCAGGTCGAGTATCATTTAGTCAAATCGATGCTTTTCATACACCGATTATTCCATCAGAATAATCCAGATACCAGTCAAAGTAGGCGAAAGGTCAGATCTAGGACTGTTTGGTGTGATAAGAAAATGTCACAGCGACGGTCATAAAAGAGAAAGAAAAAGAGACCTGTGTTCAGGCTTTCTGTTATACATCAGCTTTATCTCAATGTATTTCCCACGTTCTTTGTTCAAAGCTCCTCTCATTCAGATGCATTTGCCGTGCAAGCAGCAAAAAGAGACAACTTTACAATGGACAGGACAGCCCTGTCTTACCTTCGACCGTTCCTTTGCAATGCTAATGCCTTTCTCGGACCGACAAGGTGATTTGACTGACAGCTGTACAGCGCGTCGCTTTTATGAATCCTGCATTGTGAATAGCTTGAATTTTTCTTAAAGTTCAAAAGAATATTCTCTGCACGAAGGAAGCGTGTTGCAAATTGTAAGGATGAATGAAACAGGACCTGTAGTATATCTCTGAATCAGAACGTAAGGTCATCGAAGATAGAGGACAAAGAGAATATATTCATACAAATTTGTTTATAGTTTATAAACTATATTTACTTTATCTTTGTTATTAAACATGCAGTATAAAATGAATACATGCATAAATATTCCTATAAGAATACAGTTTGAAGACTGTATGTCTACTCTTTCTGTTTCTGAAAATCAATTTCATTGTACGCTGCAAATTAGATTCACGCATTCATATTTTAGCTTGTGGATTCACTGACGTACATCCAGCAACTTATTTACTGTGCCAGAGATGTGTGATATTCATGAATGTGAAATGAAGCAGGCTTTTAAAAACTGAATAGGCAGACTGTGTATAATTGAAGAGGAATGAGAGTGCATCTAACCTCAGTGATGTCTTTCCCACCAGAGACTTCCCATAAGCCCCCGTGAGCTCAACTTTACACTGCATTCCAGCTGGAAAAAAAAAAAAAAGCTCACTCCTTATCGTCAGACACTTCCAGATGAACACAAGCCAGTTTGAATATTTTGAAAGAGATACATTTAGGTCATCAGAAATTAAGCGTTCAGGCCGTAGGGAATGGGAGGGGGATACGTACATTGGCGAAGGAAACTGGCATCTCTGTGCAGACACAAATTATTTTTTATCATATTCCTTTTATCTGCCTTTCATTAGCAGTAATGGACCTCAGAAATGCATCAAAGACGGTCAATGTGCCCATTCCACTGCTTATCTGTGCTGCAGTGGAAAACCAGAGCGCTAGTGTTCAAAGCTCGTCTTTTCCGATATCACTGCCGTTAACTCTGCCATCACAGGAAGTGATCTCACAAGCATGGGTCTGTTAGAGAGATATTCCACCACTGCTTAATAAAATTCAGAATTCCGTTTCATTTTGCAGTTAAAATTTAGTTTTTTTATTTTTATTTTATTTTTATTGAACAATAATTACCCTTGCACACCTGTAGGTAATCAGAAGGTTGCCAGGAAAATTGACCAAAAACAGGTTCTAGGTTCACTATTGACACTTGCAAATGTGTGAAAATCTAAAATTATTCACCTACAACATTATCGTCCATGACATATATGTCTGATGAATACATTTATTTTTTCATACATTTGCATTTGCAGATAATGTGCAGCATATATTATTTTGTGTTTTGATGGAATTTTTAAATATACTGATCATGCCCTATAGGATGTTATAATGGGATTTTAGATATATTTATATGTTATAAAAGGAATTTACAATTAATAGAATTTACAAAAACAAATACATTTTTTTCTGAAAAATAAATACAATATTTAATATGATTTTATGTTGATTATATTAAACAAAATAAATTATAAAAATTAAATAAAGTACAGCTTTGTAATTTTATATGTAAAGGTATATTTTAAGATTTATGTTTAGTGATTTCCTAATTATACAATTTATTTTATACAATAAAAATTAAATAAAGTACAGCTTTGTAATTTTATATGTAAAGGCATATTTTTAGATTTAATGTTTTGTGATTTTTTAATTATACAATTTAAATTTCAGAATTTTATTGCCTTAAATTCTAATTTGAGTAGCAATTCTGCATCTTGTTTGCTACTTTTATTCAAATTTAATTAAAATTCTATTATTGAGTTGTAAATTAAAAAGCTGAATATCACACAAGCCTGCTCCGCACCTGCTGGCTCTGGCTTTTACCATTCCTAGCACTACAAGGAAATGTCAAAGACTGGCTCTGTCCAAATTCCCTGAAAGCATTCCGCATGTGGCATGGGCTAGTTTGGACATCTTGTTAGATTAGCAGAATGTTAAGTCCATTCTCACTTTCAGCGTTGCAGCTGGTACCTGATAACTATTACAGCTCTGTTGCTTTCTCACATTTACTCTGTTCTCTGCCGCACTCCCTTCGGAGAGATCTTCACTCTTATTCTGTTAGTTCTCCCTTCTGCCTGCATGCATCATTAAGTCCTTCAGTCCAGCAGCTCTTCTCTCTGTCTCTCAGGGGGTTAAGACTCCCCAGGTGTTGGGTTAGAGGAAGGAGGGCGAGATGAGTGTGAAGAGCCTAAGGGTATTGACTTTCCTGGGAAAACACAGCTCTCTAAAATCAGTAGCCAAATACTGCAATAACTCAACAGCCATTGATCCTCTTTCCCCTACGGCCACATTGATCTATACATTACAAGCTCTGAGACTGGCGGCATGGATCCAGCCTACGCTAACACACCCCTCCCAATCGCCTGTAACTTACTGCCTCTGTCATTATAATCATAATAATAATACATGTGACCAGAAGTAATGCATTCAGTACGATCAGCCGAACAACCGTGCTTCTGGTTTGCAAGCATTTGAGCTGTATTTGGGACATCAAAAAGTCAGCATTTGACTTGGCCGTTTGGGTATAGCGTTTTATTTGATTGCCTCAGTCAAGAAGATCCAGCAGAAATAAAACTTGTATTTGAAACATCCTCTCCACTTCCTGAAAGGGGAGGGCTTATATTCCCTTAGCGGTGCTGCATGCATTCCAAGCAATTGCACAATATCCTAGAAACTGAGGCTGAGAGGATACTGGAGGTGCGGGACTGTTAATATGAGGAGCACTGTTCTCCTGGGCACCAATGTGCCTGTCAGAACATGCCTGATGCCTTCCAGGCTGACAGCCTTTGGCATTGCAAACAAGAGCTGTAGCATCATTGCTGGGTGAGACCTTTTGTTTAAAAGGCTTAGGGTTGCTTAAATAGGATGCTGAGTTACAAAATGTGCAGGGGCAGGGTGGACTTCCTACTTGACCACCTGCTCAACCCATTTCCAGAACCATGTTTTGGTTTGTTTAAGCATAAATTGTAGAAAAGGGGTTGTTTTTTTACTCTAATGACTGTCATGGGATTGTAGAGTAGGCTGGCGCAGTCCCAAAGGGTTAGGTAGGAAGGGTGTATATGTTTTTGCACAAATACAGATTATACTGTTGCCAGAAGTGACTGTACTGTACTTCAGATTATATTGAGTTATTGTTAAAGTTATAGTTTATCCAAAATGAAATTAAATCTAGGCCCTACTGAAAAAAATATAATATTTAAAGTATTGGACAATGTTATTAAAATATTACTGTATAACTAAAAAAGACCCAGTTTTGGGTAGTATAAAAAAAGTATTTTTATTTGTTTAGTCAAAAAATAAATTGTGATTATTTGAATCCAAAATAAAAGTTGTTGTTTACAAATGTGTGTGAACTGTGTACTATATATCTCAAATTATTTATATTATTTAAAAATATATTTAATATATAGTCAAGTCAAGTCAAGTCACTTTTATTTATATAGCGCTTTTAACAATACAGATTGTAGCAAAGCACTGAA
>JAUCNO010000152.1:8389215-8399888 GCA_032353835.1 Enteromius viviparus
GCAAGTGGCAGGTTGCTGTTGTATATATGTGTGTGTGTGTGTGTGTGTGTGTGGTGGACCTCTGTTCACCAGCCTCAGTGTGTGTATGTGATTTATCATTGTTAGGGGACCTGTCGGATGGCTTGCTCTCCCGGGTCAGCTGATCTGCTCTCGCTGGGCGCTTGAGAACCATCCTCCCATAATTGAGCCCCTGGAAAGAAAGCAAGGGGAAAACAGGAGAAAGAAAAGATAGAAGGAAGATAGAAACAGGCTTGTCGGGAGACAGCCTTCAGGGCTAGAGAGCTGAGAGCCGGTCCAATCTAGAGTCAAACAGACTCACCTTGTTACCTGTGCTGAATGAACTGGAGAGCATCTGAGCGACTCCTCGTGACCCATTCACCCACATTTACTTCACACACACACACACACACACACAGCGGGGGGCCGGGAGTGTTGAGATGGTTTCATGCTGTGAAGCTGTGCTGTGTAGGTCTATGAAAAGGAAAAGGAGAGGAACACAGCATCGCGATGCGCCGTAACACGTGCTCTCGGCCTTTTGGCAGGTAGAGTGAAGAGATTAACATGCAGACATGAATCCAGCTCATCCAGAACACCTCTCAGGGGAGGGAGCCGCTCACATGCCTCCCTGAGCGAATCTCTCGCAGAGTCCAAATCTTTTCCGGCCTGTCTCTTAAAAATAAAGGTTCCAATTAGAACCGAAAAGAGTTTTACCGGCCGGTGTACCACAAAAAAGCTCTTGATATTAGTTGTCAGATGATGCTAATGCTAAAAACAATGTTAAATGCAAATATCAAAAAGCAAGTATGTGTATAATTGAACATAGTTAGGATAATCAAAAACGTTAGGGAGATATCTTTTGTTTTTGACATTAGGGATGCATCGAAACAAACTTTATGGTTCATACTTTAGAGTTAATTTTACACATTATATGGTAATATGACCAATGATAATACAAGTGTTTGTTCCAGTCTTATTTTGATATTATCTATGTACCATTATAGTTTTATTGACATTTTTAGTTTTTTTTAAATATATATTTTTATAGTTATCATTATTTTTTTTGTTGGCATTATGTTCTTTTGCCTTTTGCAGTTTTAGTTTAAATTGACTTCCAGTTAGTGATTTTAGTGCTTCAGCATAAACTTATTTCTGTTAGTTTCGAAGTGTTATTTTATTTCAGCTTTGTTTCAATTAACAAAAAAGTTAGTAGTTTTTCTTGATTTATGTAACTTTTTAGTTTAATAATTTTGCAAGCAGTCTTGCATGTTACGACTAATTGTCTAGGTGTTGTTTGAGTTGCAAGACCAAAGAAGGTTGTGTTAAAATGAAATGACCTATGTACTTTTTATTTAGCTTACTCCACTGAAAGCTAATTACAATTGCATCCTGGTCTGAATAATATACAATAAATTAATATTTATTAACTCTTAATACTGTAATTACTAGTATTTAGTGTGTTTAGTAAATTTATAGCTCAAGATATCTTAAAAAATTATTATTTTTAATAACAATCTGCAAGGACGACTATTTGGAGGAATCAATGATCGCAATGTGGGCAGCTTCCTCCCTGACCCTGCAGAGGATCGCTCACGGCCCTCACGCTTCGTCCTTAACCTGTGATGCAAGGGACCCTCTACAAGGTCCCATCACCTGATCCCCAGCATTGCCTGGGGCTCCCGGGTGAGGAAGAGAAGGTGTCAAATTGGGGCTTTGCTAAGAAAGACCACCACCCTAGAGTAATTAAGATCACAGGATGACTAATTGTATGCCTGGCAGGCTGCAGATCTTTACACCTCGACAGTCAGCTAATAAGACAAAAGGCCCAGCGCCTGTCTCTCCCAGGGCCAGGTGGCACACCTCTGGAGCCCAGAGCGGAGTCAGGTGCTCGGGCCGACTGGCTGTAATCATCAGCGGGTCTACTTCAGGGCAACTGCCACCTTATCAATCATTGATTGCATTTCATTAGGGGTTCAACAGAGTGAGTATTGAGCCTCGAAGTGATATTGAGGTTATAGTGCAGCTTGACTACAGGGAGCGCAGCGCTGATTTGTGCTGGCAGACTTAATTTGAGAGGGAATGTGCCAGACTTTTTGTTTGGGCAGAGAAAGTGTGATGTCAAGTAGTTTGTATAGATGTGTGAGGGGTGCGTGTGTAAAGTTGCCGCAGGTCGTTCTGTAGACGCCACATAAATAATGAAGTAAAGCTAAGTCCACCGAGCAGAACTGTGCAGTTTATTCACCTCGTGGCTGTTTGAAGTCATTTTATACCTCTCTCGCTTGCTTTTTAGTTTTTCTACATACCTCGCTTTTTTACATTTCTCAAATAATTTATTTCATTTTAGATGTTACATTTATTCATTTATTTATTTTTTTAAATCCAAATGAGAAATACATAGCTTGTGAAATCAAATTATATAGATTTTGTTACTATTAATATCATAAAATGTTATTCATTTTAATTTAAAATAAAAACATACGACTTTGCAATATTATTAAGATCATTCTTAGCTGCTTCAGTAAAATAAAATCAATAATAAAATACATAAAATACTGCAATTCTATATTTCTCATAGAAATGTGTGCAATAGAGGGTGTTCTGGGTTCTTGCTCAAGCCTTTTTTTTTTACTTTTATTGTCCATCAAGCAAATATTGTTAAATCTGGTCAATTACAAGCTTCTAAGCCTGAGTTTGGTGATTTGATCAGCTCTCTGACCTAAAATAAGAAAGAAATTTTAGCAGTAAACCAGTGAATCATACTTGACCTTTAATAATTTCTTTATCAAAATGAAAGTTCATATATCAGACTCAGAATATGTTGTATGTGTGAATGTGTGTGCGTTTTTACGTAAGTGCTTGTGTGTGCGTTCATGTTGTGCCAAAGGGCCCGTGGCAGGGTGTCGTAGCCAGCGAGCATCAGAGACATTAACTAACTTCTGTTTTATAATGGAGATTAATGAACTGAGCCGTGGCCAGGGGGAAGACAGGACAGGAGAGGAGAGCAAAGGAGAAAGAGGGTATGAAAAAGAAAGAGAGAGAGGGGTGTGCTGCCAGTGCCAAGGCTGTGTTGGTGACAGATTGCCCACTGGGTGTGGATGGCAGAGCGCTGTTGAACCAGGGACAGGTTGGGCGACTGGGGGTGGACACAGGGAACTGCAGCGGGGAGGCAGCCTGGAACAAGAGCCCCATACCTGGACAGCATCAGGCACGAGAGCAGGGGAGAACCAAACCATGGAGACACGTACAGATGGGCAGAGAGAGGGAGGGAGTACTGGCGCGTATAATAAAGAAATACCCACAGGAACACAATAAGAGATAGAGAGAGAGAGAGGCCAGACGTACAGTAAAACAAGAAATACTGCATAAACAGGTACATACACACTTAAAACAAAGCACTCATAAACACACACACTAACATTTATACAATACATGAGTTTATAATAAAAAGCATTAATACTGTTAATATAAACAGGTTGATTTTGTCATTTGAAATTGAGTTTTTTTCTTATTTTATAACTATTTCTTATTTTTTATTATAATGTTTTATTATTAAAATATTTGAATTTAGCACTTTTCCAGATGCTTTAATGCACAGTGACTTTTTAAAATCTTACGCTTCAACCCAAGGAGATGTGGTGAATTTTTATAATAATAATTCCTTTTAGTAATGATTTTGTTTGATAATTTGATTTAATAATATTAATTGATTTTAGAAAATAGCGTTATTTTAGTATTAGTGAAATATTGTTATAATTATTAATATTTTGAATCAGTTTTATTTGTGATTTATTTTTAGTAGTTTTTGTTATATAGTTCTTGTATTAATTGTTTTATATGTTATTTGATTATTACAAGTTAAATTTTTTTCTCTTCACTCTTTTGTTTTTTTACTCTTAGTTTTAGTTTACAATAATAACCCTGGATTAAACTAAGTACTTGCTTAACAGGATGTGTTATTATGATTTCTTTATTATAGAAAATGTATGGTAATTAGAAAGAAGTCTTTTGTGTTTCAAGGTATTTTTGTATTTCTTTTTTTATTCTGTGTTTTTCTTTTCTTTTTTTGTACAAAAGGAGTCCCTACTCATCGCACTGTAACAAATGTAAAGATTGAATAAATACATTAGACTGAATAATGCAAGAACAACAGAGCACAAGGTCTCAGCTGTAACAGGGACTCTCTCTCTCTCTGTATCTCGCCCCATGTTTGTCATTGACTTGAGCCATCTGTGAGGATCGTTACTGCTCGTTGTTGATTGGCTGGGGGAGGACTGTTAGTTCTAAGGTCATATTTTGTCGTGGGAAATGCAAGTAAATGAGGATGACGACGAGGAAGCTTAGTGCCCCATCTCCATATGCCCCCCAATCCTCTCTTGCGTGCATGTAGTGCATCACCATGCAAACACAGTCCCAGATGAGCTCTTAAAGTTAAACTCCAAAGGAATATCACAATATTCGGTGGTTTCCTGAGCCTGTTTCTGCCTCTCTGAGTGATCTGAAGGCCACTGTTGTTCTTCCTCGTAAATGTAACAGTTTCCACACAGTGTGTTCAGAAACTCAGCCAGAAAGTGTTCAGTTTCAGGGCCTCGTGGCCTGGCATAAAACAGTCACTAAGAGCTGCACTTCACAGATGCAGGCTCTGCTCATGTTTGCATGACATAGATGTAGGAAACCTGAGAGCTAATGTTCCAGCATGAGTTCTGTATTTCTGCATGTATTACAGTATATTTGTGTGTTTTACTGTAGGTCCATTTGTGTGTGTGTGTGTGTGTGTTTGTGGCCTAGATACAGTTTTAGGGATCAAAATGTCTAAAATTGGCCTTAAAAAAGTTATTTTCTTTTGTATCTTCTGAAGGTGAAATGCTTGTGAAGAGATTAAATAGTGTTTTTATTCAGTTCTACAGTTTTTAAATAAAAAGCATGTAAAAAAAAGTTCTAGAATAAAAGCTTAATTTTAGGATTAGTTTAAATTATACTTTATATTATTAATAAAATAGCTTTTAATTTATATTGTACAATTATTTTACGTTTGAAAAAATATATATACTAAATAATATATTTAACTTGTTTTACTATTATTTATGTATTACTTATTCTGAAATCTTGATGTGCACTTAAAACAAGATTTACTTTATTTTTTACTTATTTATTTACTTAAATTATTTAAAGTGTGTTGTATTTAGTTTAATATTATTTTTCACACTTTTTTGGAAAGTCTGTAGCTTCATTTGATACAATTACACTGCAAGGTAAGATTTACTTTAAAATTGTATTTATTTTCCTAAAATGACTTATAATTTATTTAACAACCGTACACTGAAAAGTAAGATTGTCTTTATTTTTGTAATTGTAATTATTTTCATTAAATTATTTTATAATGTATGAAACTAACCCTGGTGTAAATAAAACTGGCAACTAGTGAAAATACAATACTTATTAATTATTCATGTCCTGGTGCATGCTGAGGTCCTATAGCTTTTATTTTTTAGTTTATTTAGTTTATTTTTCTTTATTTTACACCTTTGAAATGTACTGATATCTGTCAATAATTAGTTGGTTTTTTTTTTTTGTATCCGATACAATACTTGAGGACAAACAAATTTTGCTGCATCAGAGCTTGTATTTCAACATGCAGAATGTAGAATTAGTGCAATATTTCTAATGTGTGTGTGTGTGTGTGTGTGTGTGAGTACAGACCCAGGCTGTTGTTCTCACAGTACAGTAATGATAGGTTTGCCAGCAGCCCCAGCTGCCTCTTACCTGACAACTCTTGAGGGAGAAAAACAACTAGAACTTCCCCTCTTCATCTCTCTCTCTTTCTCTCTCTCTCTTCCTAACATACTCACTCACTCACTCGTTTCCACTTTATTTGTGCACATTTCCCTCACTTTGTCTTCTTCTGTCTTCTCTTCGTCCCTCGAGTCTTTTTTCCTTTGTTTTCTTCCAACCCTTTCCCCCTTTGCTCATCTTTCAGCGCTGTTTTCTGTCTGCATCTCTCTCTTTCACCTCTCGTCATGAGATTTACAATTACTCTGCCGTTTCCTCTCTTTGTCCTGCTCTCTGTAGCCAACCATGGGTTTTTTCTATCGTTTTTATCCTGATTTCATGAACTGCATCTGTAGTTCTTTGGGTCAATCTTTTCTCTCTTTGTCTGTGTTTACTCTATACTTTCATCTGTCTCTCTCTTTGTTTTCTGTTCTGTGTGTGTGTGTGATAGGTTTCAATGTAATACCCCAGGGAGCTCCAGTAGAGGTTGCCATAATACCAGCTCTGGCTTCCTCTGTATCACCTCCACACCTCTCTCTGTCTGTCCCTGAACACTGTGTGCATGAGAGACGGAGAGAGAGAGAACGCTCCTCCTCTTCAGTCTGATCTAAATTTATCATTATAAACATTTCTTCTTCTGTGGGACACAAAGATAGATGTTTCGCAGAATGTTTGAGCTGCTCTCTTATCTCTTATATTTCAGTAAAAGGTGACCAGAGTCTCTCAAGTTTTAAAATGCAAACAAGCAAAAACACACAAAGCATCATGGTCCATATGGTCTTTAAAAAAATGTTCAGACAATTCTTCCCAGAGCACAGATTCCCAGAACAACCTTGCATTACTGTAATAGCTGTGCTCATTTTTAATTTCAGATTTGTTGTTGGTGTTTATTTTGATTGTACTAGAGTCAGCAAGGTTTAATTGGTTAATGGTTAAATGGATCAAAAGTAACATACATTTTAAAAACTATAATAATATATTTATTATAAAATTTCTATAAATCAAAGACAATTCCTTAAAAGAAGTTTTTCACAAATATTTTACGCAGCGCAAAAAAAAGAAGTGTAAAGCATCATATTAGAAGAATTTCTGAAGGAACATGTGATACTAAAGAGTAATGATGCTGAAAATCAGGGAATAGAAATAATTATAGGAATAATTAGTGCTTCAAAATAAATTAGAATAAAAAAAATGCAATAAAATGCACACATTACTGTAGGCTTTTTATAAAAATAAATGTAGCCTCAGTAAACAAGAGATTTTTTTTTTGTATCAAAATCCAACAAAATCTTAACACTTATTGTTTTTTATTATGCTGTTTTTATTGTGTTAGATATCTGTATTTTTAGTTACTTTTTACCCAAATCAGAATAAATCAAATGTGGTTTTATTGAGATTATCTGGAATGTACAGTACAATGAAAAAACACGATTTCTGAGAAGTGTGAAAAATGTAATCTTTTTTTGCTCTTCATATAAATTCATTATTTCTTTCCAATAGTGTGTACTGATGAATTCATTAAAAACATTGAGTGGAAATGACAGAAATTGTTGTAAAAAGTTAAATAGTTGAAAACAAAGTATTGGGCAAGAGTGATGATTTGATGCTGTGGAATGGAAAGGAGATGCCCTGGAGGTGAAGACAGGAAATAAAATGAGGAAAAATTAGGCTTTAATTCGGTGCAGATGTAGCAGATGGAAAATGATTATGCATCGGACGCCGTTGTAAGATGCTCGTGTCCTGTCTTGGTTTTGCTACTCTTAGTTAGACCAGAGTAAGTCTGTGGGCCAGAGGAGATGTGTGACTTACACAGGAACACTACAGGATAACACGCACAAACACACACAGTCACACACGCCGTGTGAAGAATGACAGTGGAGCATATGTGTACAGTCTGAAAGGATCGCAGCCCTGGATCACTGCTTGTGTGATTTGGCACAGGTTGAGTGTGTGTTCTGTGTGTATGCGTGTGTCTGTGTGTGTGACAGGTTGGTGTAAATGAGATTCCGACAGCTTCTTTTTCTGTCCGCCTCATCACATGTTTGGTTTCTCTTTTTTGAACACGACTTATATATTGTAAATAACTGGTTAAATTCAAAACATAAGGATTATTTAGTTATTTATGGTGCTCGACTTTAGATAAGATTTACTATGCTGTTTATAGATGCAGACCATGCTGATTTACAGTACCAGAGCTGGAGTATTGTACTAAACTCTGTGTGTTTTCAGGAGGTTCTTCTGAAAAGAGCCGCAGACCTGGTGGAGGCGCTTTATGGAATGCCTCATAACAATCAGGTATGAAAATCACTACAATGAAGGCTTTATATGCAGTCAGTTGATTTATAACACTTACATTATATATATATAATTATATATACATAATTTACGCACAATCTATAATATAATATTTTTATATTTTTTAATTATTATAATGTAAAAAAAATTATAACAAGAACATGCAAATAACAACTTATAATTTTACAACTTATAAAAAAAGAAAAAATAATATATATATATATATATATATAATAAATAAAAAAATGTTATGCTTATTATAAAAATATATTATATTATAAATAAATAAATAAATAAATAAGATTACAATAATGATCTTATAGTTATTTTTTTATGTAATGTAATATCTTGAATCAGAACTTAATGAGAAGCATTGTGTATCATTTTAACACCTTTCTCTCTCTCTCTTTCTCTCTGTTCTCTGAATTGGCCAGGAGATTATTTTAAAACGTGCTGCAGACCTGACGGAGGCGCTGTACAGTGTGCCACGGAGCCATAACCAGTTGCCCTCGCTGACGGGCTCCGGTGCTCACTCGGGCATGATGGGAGTTAACTCTTTCAGCAGCCAGCTCGCCGTCAACATCTCTGAGGCCACACAGGGAGACCAAGGTCAGTGTGTGCTGTAAATCCCAAATCACACATTCAGGCGCACACATGTACGGCTGTCAAGTAGTTAAAAAATGTGCTGCGTATATCAATAATTGGAAGTCAGCATATTGTTTGTTTTATATCACTGAACACGGAGCCTATCACTGCGAACAATTTTACAATCAAGACTCGAATTAAAAGCGGCACTTCATTTACATACAGATCAAGGAGCACAATTAATTGTGCTAATATTTTTATCACACTAACATGTTGCGCCGACAACCCTACAAAGTGTTTGACTGGGTTTGATTGAGACATGACTTCACAAGCTCGTAGCCAAGCTC
Source organism: Enteromius viviparus (assembly GCA_032353835.1). NCBI lineage: Eukaryota > Metazoa > Chordata > Actinopteri > Cypriniformes > Cyprinidae > Enteromius > Enteromius viviparus. The sequence continues at coordinate 8,398,206 of JAUCNO010000152.1, forward strand.
AACACTTAAATTCAGTCACACGGTCTGTCAGTCCTTGTCTGAATCTGTTCATCTGTCGTTTGTGAGCTTCACACCCACCCGCAGCCCTGGACCAGCAGCACTGTACATGACGATCGCATGGCTGTGTTTTGGCAGGCCTGTCACCTACAGCGCTCAAAACTGCCACTCACACTCACCTGCCCATAGAAACGACACATTCATCAGAGTGTGTCTGTGTGTGTACACACTCCCTGTCACTCCTGAGAGAAGTGTGAGAGGCACAGGCTGTGAACGAGCTGAGAGACTCAGGATGACAGCGCTACAAGAATGAAACACCTTATTTGCAAAGGCAAACGCAGTTTATGAGCGCAGCATGCACACATTTTGGAATATGGGTGTATTAAAATGCAAGGGTTTACAATTCTGAGAGCTGACAAACATTTAGCATTCATTAGCTGACTTTTAAAGCAGGAAACATCATAAAGCATGAAAGCAACAATGAAACGTTACAAAACAACTTAAATAAGTACTGTTTTTTCTGTTCATCATAGAATACTTAAATAATAATCATCTCTTGAGGACCAAATCAGAATACTAGAATGATTTTTAAAAGTATAATGAAAACTGAATACTAGATTAATAATGTTGAAAATATAACTACAGTATGTTTTGCAGGAATAACTTCGATTTTAAAATATACTCGGAAACTTTACTTAATAACATTGTAACATGAGCTGATTTATTCTACATAGAAGGATAAATTGTACACCTTGTATTCTTAAAGTTGCTTAAAATGCAGCTAAAATATGTAAAAAGTCATTTAAAATGTCTTTATGCAATTTCCACACCATTAGCGCTACTAAACAGAAATGCTATTTCCTTTTTGCATGTGTGTATCTCATGCCCTGTGTGTGAACATTTCCATGCACAAGTGTGTTTTCAATATCTCAGTGTCGGGCCATGTTTCTCTTCACCCACCAGCTCTGACACTCACAGACAGGAAGTGGGAATGGATGTGAGATGAACAGATCGCTCTCCTTATATCAGAGAGAGAGAGAGAGAGAGACACAGGAAGACACAGGAACTCTCTCTCCCTTGACACCCTCTGTTTTCTCTCCTGCTAGCACTCATCCCGTTTTCCTCTCGTCTGTTTTCCTCATTCACGCAGGAAAGGAACACCTACAGGAATCCATGAGGTCATGGGAAAGGGCCGTTAGCCATTATAAAAATATTGCATTTCATACTTCATGCTTGTATGCAGTGAAACTTCAGCAGGATTTAATTTGGTTAGCCTGCTGCTCCGCTCGTTCATCCATCAAACTAATTATTGTTTCAAGTTCTAATTAAGTTGCAAACTGATTTACAGAAAACACTACCTCTTTCCTGCAGCTTATCAAACCACATAGGAGCACAGTGTATTTAGGGAAGGTCTCGGATTAACAGGCATCGACTTTGCTAACGACTGAGTTTTGCAGCTTATAATGGCAGTTATGTTGCCGCTCACGTGACTCTGGCATGTTAAAAATGATGCTGATTTTCTCAGTTAGCAAAAATATGTATCTTTTATAGTCTGAATGGTTTAGTAAAAACAATATTTAAAACAATATATATATATATATTTTTTTTTTACTATATATATATATATATATATATATATATATAAATAAATATAAAATGACATTTACATTGTTAAAAAAATATAAT
>JAUCNO010000152.1:8410950-8435407 GCA_032353835.1 Enteromius viviparus
TTAAAATGACGTTTTGGAACGAGCAAAAGAGTCGTTGGATGAGATGCGGAAGAAATAATCCTACTCACAATAGCGATTTAAGTAGAAAAACCGGACGAATCCCTTGAAATATATCATCTGATCGATGTCTTGAGGTGTGGCAACCGTAGTATAAACGGAATAATTGACCCCGGACCGTTAAATTATTAGAAAAATAATGCACACCCGAGGTGTAACTTACTTATTACACGGCTCTCTGGAATGCAATTTCTGATTGGTCAGTTGAGACATTAGCAGGTTCGTTCTTTTCGAATAATAACAGCTCCAAAGTAATAACGCATAGCCGGGACTACTTGTGTGCTTAAATCCCTCCGCGCCAACAAAGATTACTGTTTGGCGCCATCTTGTGACAAATACTGAACAACATGAGGTGCAATAAATAACTAAAATATATCCGTTGTTATATATTCATATGTAGAAGTTATCAATTATCTTACAGTTGAATGTTAGTCACGTGGTACTATATCGTTTCGCGGAAGGATAAAAATGTTAATTTAAAACAAATACACCAATAAAATGTTTCAAATTCATATTCATGTTCAGTTTTTTTTATTATGTGGCAAGTAGCCGTGTAATAAGCGGGATAATATACAGGCAGCCGGTAGTTATCGCGACGGGTCCTGATCACACTGTCGGGGCTTATTCCTGAGATAACTACCGGCTGCTTGTACATTATCCCTTACATGTTTATTTAAGACCCTTAAATAGTGTATGCGAAATAGAAAACAAATAATCAAAACTGCAAAATAGAATTTTGTAGACTTAAGCCAGTAATTGATGTAAATTCAATGACAAATAAAGCATTAAACAGTATTATTGTAACAAAGCTGACTGCACACAGGAGGTAAGTATAATAAGAAGTTTATTTAGAACAGGATGAGTCACAGGGTGAATGGATAAGCAGTAAATGGTAAGTAACTGAGATATATGATCATTTGTAAAAACTTGAAGTTGGATTAATGGAGAGTTTTTTCCGTTGTAGGTAATGAAGATCGCTGGAGCACTCTTTGGAGACACAAGAAATACTCAGAGGATTCCAATGAGCCTGGAGAGGATACACAGAACTGAGGAGGAACACAGGAAGTCTCACAGGGTAAGTAGAAAGGGAAGTAATTGTCAATAGAGCTTAGTCTTATCAGAGAATGAGTCTGCTAGCTTGAAACGAGCCTGGACACTGACTGTGGCGCGGTGTGTGGTTTTATGTGGTTCAGTAATGAAGTGCTGATTGAATCCAGGTGGAGGTGACAGGTGTGCGTTGTGATTGGGTGATGGCGGAGTCTAGCGTGTCTGTGACAAGTATACGTGGAAATGTACAACTTTTTGTAATCGCAATGTTTTAAAAAGGCTAAAAGCCACAGTTTGAGCTATTTACATTTAGGTTCCTTTCTAACCAACATTTGAAGATTTTATTATAATTATGATTAAATTCACATAAAATATATTTTTAATGGATTGACAGGTCTGGTAGTTTGATTTAGTGCTCTGTATAAAGAGTGTTCATACTTTTCCAAGACAGAATAAAAGTCTCACTATCACCCAATGAATACTTTATTTTATAATCCATTAATAATGTCTTGGTAGCTTTCTACAAAATTGACTCTTTTGTTGAAAGTGTGTGTTTTCTTTCTCCTTTTTTTTGGTATTAGGATGACTTTCAATAAGAAAACTAAAGAAATGCCTCAAGTCCTTTAATTTCCATATATAAATACCAGATCCGTGTATCACCTGGATGCCTTAAGTAGCTGTTTCTGTCATTTTTTCTCCACATTTGACATCTCCATATTCTAGATAAATATTATCGCCACACACATAATGGCCACGCTGCACACTATCCCTGATTGGCTGTTTGTTTTCTGTTGAATGCTGTTTAATTGACAGAACTGTCTTCAGAACTAATGTCGCTGTGGCAACGTGGAGGTGATTAACAGTGCACGGACAGAGATTGTTTGTGAAGGGTTGCTGGAATGAGTTTCGGAAAAAAACAAGCTCTAGTTTGTTATAGAGGGATTCTATCGACTGCGTCCCAACCTAATGGGCTTTGTAATTAACAGCTGCAATTTTCAGCTTCTGTTTACAGTACAGTGGGCTGGAGGAAGACGGGGAGTTGACATTTTTGAAAATGCATTTGATTGATCTTCACCTCCCTACTGTGGGCTGTAGATGAAAAGGGCTAAGTAGATATTTTTTCTCTTTAAAGAGACCCCGTCCTTGTGCCTTTCCATTCAAGGTGGGCTTCAGCGCAGTGAATATCTCATGCTTGGCACTTGTATGGAACTTGCTTTCAAGCGGTGCCATAATCCGTGATCTCAACCTTGTTAGGTGGTGTGAGCTTGTAAATTTTCTTTTTTGTTATTTGCAATACCAAGAAGACATACAATATTAAAAGACAGCCCAAAATCGAATGATAACTCACTCTTTCCTTGATATAATAAATACTAAATGGAACTGTTATCCTCCAAAATAACAACAACAACAAAAACCTTTAAATGTAAGCCGTTTAATTCAAGCTTTTATTACTAAAGTACTTTCCAAGCCATACATCAACAGACTAAAGTTAATTTTGTTATTCCCTCAAATTTTTGACCTCACCTCTGAACTAATCTTTCAGGTCAGTCAGGTAATTTCACTAAAATAATTGATCCGGTTTATGAGCTAGTCTGAAAGGTTGCCTCTTGAATAAAAAAAGTGATTCTATTATAGATATTATTAACAATGTGCATTTTTTCCCCATACAATCGCCATACCAATACAACATATGTGAATCAATCAATCAATCAATCAATCAATCAATCACTTTTATTTATATAGAGTTTTTTAACAATACAGATTGTAGCAAAGCATTGAACATTTTCAAATAGGAGAATAGATTGATGGTATGGATGAGATTGAATTGTTTATTTATCAAATGCAGAGACGTCTCTTTAATCAAAATGACGATAATCACTAGAAATTAGGTGTAGATGCCATTCTTTTTACGATCAAACGAGTACATCGGAGTGTTCCCAGTTCTGATCTAATTAATGCAGCCTAACAATCCTTTAACCGATTTGATTAATAAATATGTATTAGTGTGTTAAGTGAGTTTGGGTGCTAAATAGGAAAATATCTGCCATCCGCAGTAGATTTGGATATTCTGGGTATTATCAATTAGCCAGAGTTTTGAGAATGCAGCAGACGTGGAGGACTATAATCTGAAAAGAGGTTGTACAGAGGAGCTGAGCCATTCAGGGCTTTATAAGTTATTAACAAGATTTTAAAATTTATACGATGTTTTATAGGAAGCCAGTGCAGTGTTGACAGAACCGGGCTAATATGCTCATACTTCCTGGTTCTAGTAAGGACTCTAGCTGCTGCATTTTGAACCAGCTAGTCTATTTATCAAGCGTGCAGAACAACCACCCAATAAAGCATTACAATAATCTAACCTCAAGGTTAAGCAAACTCGAGTTAACATTTCTGCATTTGAGTTTAAGAAGAAGGTTGCAATTTAGATATGTTTTTGAGATGGAAAAACTGAGTTTTAGAGATGCTTGAAATCTGGCTTTCAAATGAAAGATTGCTATCAAACAGCATACCTAGGTTCCTCACTGATGAAGCATAATTGACAGAGCAGCCATCAAGTGTTAGACAGTCTTCTAGATTATTACATGTGTGGTTTTTAGGTCCGATTAGCACCTATGTTTTTTCAGAATTTAACAATAAGAAGTTACTTGTCATTCAATTTTTATATCAGCTATGCATTTAGTTTCTCAATTTGGTGTGTTTCACCTGGCTGAGAAAAAATATATAGCTAAGTATCATCAGCATGTGCATCAACAGTGAAAGCTAACACCATGTCTCCTGATAATATCTCCCAAGGGTAACATGTAAAGCGTAAAAAGTAACCTATTAATGTACTGAAATCTGTTTTGTACCGTTGAATACACGGATAAGCATCAAACGCAGGTGGAGATGAGAAAATCAGATGATGAACCAAAGCCCATCACAAGCAGCTTTTAAATATGTACATATATAGAATAGAAGGACCTCAGTGTCATTCACACAAACACTAAACACCACCATGGTGAGGTGAGCCTCATTAAACTGAAATATGCATTAAACATTATTTCAACAATATTACATGCAATATACAACCCTAAAAAACATAGCTGACAAGAAGAAGAAACACAAAAAACACAAAAGCATTCATTCTTCACCTCTATCTTATATTCACAATAAAACGGTCAAAAAGTTTGAATGCCCACTGAGGAAAGCGATGTCTTTGTCATACTATTCTTTCATCTGTTTAGGATGATGTCCAATGACAGCACTGCTCAGTTTTTTCAACGATCTTTATTAACAAATCACTTATTTGACGTACATTCTCACTTAAACAACTCTCAAACTACATTCCATGACACAAAAACAGTGATTCAAATGGTGAAATGGTTACAACACTAGAATATTTCATGCCTATAAAAGGCTCTCAGTCATTCAGCAGCTGGTGTGCTGGTAAAACAGCAAAATAACGGATGATAAAACAATAAACACATTTACTGCGCTTTCATGCCATTATCACAAACACTTTAAAAAAAAAAAATGGTACTGGATTTTCAACAACAGAGTATGTGTTAAGGGCCTAAAAGTCTATTTCCTGGTTTTATTATATCCTATTCTTTTCAACTTGAATGCATGGAAATGCATTATTTTTATTACAGTATATATATGTATTGTACAGTGTATTAAAATGTATATATAACATAAATACATATGCAACAAGTGTTCAGCAATGCATGTCTGACAAATCAGTATCTTTTGTAAATGCATCTTTTTCATTATTTATTTTATTTTTTTCAAATAATTGTTGTTCACTTAAATGCTCATAATATCTACAAATAATAAAGACTATCTCAAAGACTATCTTTCCAGGTGTGTGGGTGAGTCAGAGAACTTGATCTCATTTCTTAAGTGCATCTGTGTAAATGTCAGTAAGGAATGAGCACACTTCCTGTGTGCTGATGATGTCATAGTGACAGCCCAAACACAGTGCTGCTTCTGCGAGGGGCGGGGCGGCAATAAAATGGGCCCAGAGGACTGACAGAAAACTGTAAGTCATCTTAAACAGGAAGTTCCTTAGGCCTCAGGCTACGATGACATAGGAGCCCTCCACCAACTCTGCACAGTTCAGAAGGTGCATAAATCACCCGTGCAAAAGTTCACCTCCAGCCAGGGAATCCACAATCACCGAAGGAGCTCTGGAAATATCACATCGGCCCATCAAAACCATGTGTTGCACTACAGACCGACGGAGCACATATTTAGGAGTATCTCCCGCTGTAGGTTGCAGTTCCCTCCTGATTTGACGATTGTGTTACAGTGTGGCACAAGCAAATGCAGGTGTGAGTTATTGAGAAGTGATCCATCATTCTTGTCAAAGCCAATCTCGGTTTTGATCGTGAGCTACGATTAAATATCTGTTAGAGCTACTAGCAAATTCCATACAGAGCAGGAACGGGAAAGATACCAGTGACATCGATGGGTCATATGGTGATCTAAAGTAAGAGGAATTGACGTCGTTTGATGTGCATTTGGTTATGAAGTGAGACATGCATAGCTGAACACTTTTTACTTGCTTTTCCTCCACCTGTCATTGAGTATGACAAGTGTTACCGGATGGCTCTCGATGAAAACTGCTTTAAAGATGCATGACTTTCACAGCCTAGGTGGATGCAAAAATCACCTGTCAGAATAAACCAAATCAGTTTGTAGCTGGGGAAACTCTCGCTTTAATTGCAAAGCTTAGAAAAAGTGTGTGACCGCAGAGGCTTTTCTTCCCGGTTAGTCCCTCCTTCCTGTCATCACCTCCACCTAAAACCACACCTCATTCTCTCACCACGATCACTCCATATCGAAAGCACTCGTGGTATCAGCTGAAGAAATATTATCATTTCCGTTGCCAATCCGACCTTGTGTGGCCCTAAAGCGAGAGGGGCGTGTGGAGAGTGTGACCGGGTCACCGAGACGAAGTGTCGCTGGATGCGGTTGCGAGATCTAGTCGTAGAAGTGCTGTCACACCCCCCTCTTGGCGGGAAACTCGATCCTAGCGGCTAAGAGGCGAGCTGGAGAAAGCCCCATCACTCCTGCAACATCCCAGAGAGCTTGCGTCCCAGGAACCCTGTTTGTGTTGAAAGAAGAATAACATCCCTTGTTTTGTTTTGCTGTGTGTTTTTTTCTTTTTTAGACAGGCTTCGCTTCGTTCGAAGACAACCTCGGCGTAAAACGCCTCCTTGAGAAAACATAAAGAAAAAAGTACACTTTACACCTGTTTCCTTTTTTCATCTGTCTTCATTATTCTGTAGGAGGCAGGATGTTTGGTTTGGCTGCGACCTGCCTCATGACTTAATCCCTGGGTGCTATTGTTAAATTTTCGAGAAAAAGAATGAAAACCAAATGTGGTGTGGGACCGAGGATTGAGTTTCAAGCCTGCGCTTTAACAATGTTATATTTCCAGCCATTCAGGCCAAATAATTCACTTATGTTTCCCTTGTAATATTATGCCAAACATGAGATCTTTACTTTGTCAAATCTGGTAAATATCAAACCCACGGTATCAATAGGAAAACAGTTTTAATAAGCATTCCCAGAAGAGGTCGAAGAAACACCTCTCACCTGGAAGCGATTAAACGGGACAGGAAATGGAGGCAGGGAGCGAGTGCTTCCCAATAACGCCAACCCCTGAAGAACAAAAATATGCAGAATCATCATAAACCATTATCTGAGACCAGATAGAATTGCTCCAGACATCTGGGGTATAAGATAAAGCCAAACAAATAATTTATACAATAAATATATTTTCAACATGTGTCTTTAAGAAGCTGCAAACATGCAGCACTTCTTTCGTTGCAGACGAATCATATTAGGAGAGCAAAAATAAACAAGCTTATCACCTTTATAAGGAAAGAAAAACATCGTCATAACACTGTTATGTCAAAGGCTGTACACCTAATAAAACTCATGACATACTCATGACATATGTTTTTGAAAATACTACATTTAATAACACACCTTTACAGTGATTTTATAAAATACAATGTTTTGATAAAATATCTGTTAATATCACTTTTTGGCGATCGAAGTAAAACTGAAATAGAATAAAATAAAAATAACTATAAAATTTAGTAACAAACTTTAATAATGCCTGGAAACTGAAATAAATAAGTAATGAAATTACTGAAACTAAAAAAGCAAAAATAGCACATAAATCAAACAAAATTTAACATAAAAACGGAACATATGTTAAAAAAAAACTAATATTTTATAATATATATTTAAAAATATTTGATAATTTACTGTAAAAAATTGTTCCCCTGTAACTATATTTAAAAGATACTTACTATGTAAGTTCCATAATATTTTGTTATTAAATTGCTTGCATCAGTTTGTTTTATTATAACTCCATGATCGACTTTCATCTTTGAGTAAGATGATATATGGTAACACAGCACCCTAACATCCAGGAACAGTAAAATATATAAGACCAAGTTGCCATGCCACATTGTGACAGTAAATGCAACAGGAAATGTATTAAAATTAAATTCAGTAAAATTCGGATCCTGAAGCAAAACCGGTGAGGAAAATTCTTTAGAAGATTCTGGGGGAGCAGGGAAGCCCTTCCCCATTGAAATTCAAACAGCAGAGACACTGTGATCATCTCCCAGGTACAAATCAGAGTTAATAAATCAATCTGCAGCCTGGGTGTGCTCACAGTCACTCCCTCCGCTGCTCGCTAAACAAATGGATTCTGCATGCTTAATGAGAAGACAGGGAGGAGGTGGAGGGGTAGAGGTAAAGTAACTAATACCTCTGATGGAATCAGCAGACATGAGCTACAGGCACCTGCCAAAAAAGCAAACAGTGCCGGCCAAGTCAGGGATTTGGCCAGCAAGGCCGCGGCGGCATCCGCGTAGGAGATCTTCTCGTTCCATAGCAGATTTACAGCGGACCATGAGACTTTTCTTGGAGAGACAATGGACTGTCAGAGCACCCAAAGGCACGCAGAGGATAACTACAACAGCAGATCGTAAAGAAAGTCTGATGATGATTCTAATCCAGGCCTTTCTACAGATGTCAGACTTATTTAGTTAATACAAGGTGATGAAATGAACAGATGATCAGCAATCAGTGCTGCAGCTGCAGAACACATTCTCTCACACATGTTTCAAACCTGCGTTCGCTCATTCAGGTGCTGGCTGGATCATTGCTGCAAGTCCGCTGCAAGTTTTTTGGTCTATAGGATCATGCTGACTGGAGGAAATATTTCAGGCAGTTTCTTGGGGAGATTTGAAATGTCTTTCTTGAACACTCAAGCAGTTTCTTAGATTTCAGTCACAATATTTAACATGACATTTTTTATGTATTATTGCTGGCTTTCAAAGAGGTTCACGTAAGGAAAAGAAAAAATAAAGCTGAGAGGGGACAGCCCACTTTTTCAGCGGAAGTATTTTCCCCACTCATTTTCTCCTGAAAGATTTCAGATAACATGTCAATAGCTAGTTATGAGTCTTGAACCATCTCAAGCAGATACAAGATTAATCACAGTTTGATTGGAAGAAAAAGCAAAGAGTCAGAGAGGGGAAAATACTACTTAAAGGGATTGTTTATCCACAAATGAAAATTCTGTCATCATTTACTCACTCTTAAGTTTCTTTCTTCTGTTAAACAGAAACTGCAGAATAACAGCAGAAGAAAAACCTCAAGGACAAAAAGGTGAGAAAATGATGACAAAATGTGTATTTTTAGGTGTACAATCCTAAAATACACATTATATGAAGCACTGATGATGTACAGTAACTGAAAAAAGTATACAATTATTGACTTTATTATAAAAGTAAAGGTTTACTGAGGTTTTCTTAAAAGAAAAAAGAAAAAACAAGCACTGTAGGGATTCAGCAGAGTAACAGACCTTAGAATGTCTTTAGATATTATTAAATATAATAGATTTGATATAAATTAAAATATATATATATACATTTCTCTGTTGAAAATGAATGGGATTTCTCCTGTAACCTGTACTCAGTACTAAACACTCACACAAACGCACTTCTCTGCCAAGGTCGGCCATAGCTGATAATTGCTCAAAAATCATCATACTATATATAAACCAGCATTCTCTCCAAGCATCATCTCTTTCTCCATCCATCCTGGTGACAGACTAAATGAAAGTGTGTTTGTGTTTAAGCAGAAATCCAGTGATTGAAAGTAGACCATCTGCAGGAACATTAAAAGGATTCCCAGGGAATGCATGAACTGATAAAATACATACCTTTCAATGCAAAGTGTCTGCCAAATGTGTCACCGTGACTTAAAAACTCTACAATCACCAATTATCTTAAAAATCTATGATCTTAGTTTTCACCTGGTCATATAATGGCTTGATGCACTGTTTATTTTGTTAAAAATATATATCCAACTCATGAATTCACCGTGATAAACTACATAGGCCTATATGGAAAATGGTAGCGATATGCATCTATGTTGCAACAGCCCATACATATGCATGACTGGTTGTTTCTATAGAGAAAATATTCCATACAGTGCTGCGTCCCATGAGAGCTTTCATGGGTCATTGCGCATGTTTACACAGCAGCCCAAACTCTCAGCCAAAGCACCGTCGTCGAAGCTGCTTCTCCGGTAACTATGTGAGGTAGCTCGTGGCGAGCGGCGCACTCATATATATTTCAGCTCAAGCAGATTGTTGAAGGACTTTTGAAACAGGAGATTTGAGATGACTCAACTTTCACTGCAGCCGTATAAACATTCACTGCCGCTCTGCCCGAGATCCATCAGTCTGCCCTTAGTGAAAGCGGCCATAAAAAATTCCCCTCCGGGAACAGTGAGAACGTATGAGAGTTCCAGCCTGGCAAGGACTAATATTAAAACAACGAAGCCTCATAATTATCATAGAATTCCAAAGAAGGCCGGCCCTTAATTAGGCCACACAGGATCCTCTTTATAAAGTATGGAAGTAATAAATAAGCCATTAGCTGGGCACTAAAGGCGCAAGAAATAAAACCCAGTGCAGGAGAAGGGAGAGATTGGCCTGAACTCAAAAGACTGATGGTGAATGATATACTTAAGCCCCTGGGTCACAGATCTTCATCACTATTCTGAAACACACCTCACAGCTCCTGGTTCTTACTGCACTGTGATTTATGGGTCATGTGACCAGCTAAGGATGGGAGGCTCCGCCCACACCTGTTAGCTGATGTATGGCAATAGCAATTAAGTGTGTAACACAAGCCATTGTATCGTTATTTACTGTTAGTCGTAACACACCGTCGGTTTACTCGGAGACTTCGGAATTATTTATTACTAATATCCCTCTCGTAGCTAACATGCGGTCAAGCGCGGTCTTGTCAGGGCTGCTTTGGAGGTTGAGAAAAATCTCATATCTATGAAATTATGAAACCTCTCCTTTAGGAACCGTACAGTTTTATTAGTTTTACAACTGCTGCCGTTAACGAATGGCCGCCTTCACGTAGCAAGTAAAAAACAGCAAAGTTAATGGCTAACAAAGGAAGTCAGGAGCAACGCTAGGCTGATTATGGCAATAACTCTCGCAGATACTAATTACAAATGGCTGTAAAATAAGTCAAACTGGTCATCCTAATGAGCACACTAGAGACCTATTGCTAAATTCCATTAAAAAGATCTATTCTTTCTCCTTTTTCTTTCCATTTTTTTCTGCGGCATCAGTGTCATGTTATCAGACGTAACACAACAAATACGGCATGTCTCTTAAAGGTCATTATGCAGTAGAAAGTTTCCTTAGGTAAATTATTAATGTAATTATCCAACTTAGAATTAAAACTGATATGAAAGAGAGGAAGAAGGAACCGCACAGTGTCAACATATATAAAAACATTTCCACATATTTCAAAATGGGTTGTCTTAAGCTTTGGCTAATTAAATGTATTTTAGACTGGATCAGAGAGATAGTTCCGCTAGCCCTACAAAAAGGGAGAGATGAACATACAATAACATTCAAAACTTTGGTGTTAGTTTTTAAAAAAAATTACTTTTTTTATTCTTTTATTATTCATATGTCTGATTCAAATTTTTACTTACTTACTGACCCTAAACTTAGAACTAGTTTAACTTTTGCAATGACTTTAAAGCAACAAGCTCAATGACAGGAGTAAATATTTTACTGTGCATTTACCATTGCTCAAATGTTTTATATATATATATATATATCCATTCTATATACTGTTTGTAAAAATGCTTAATGGATTGTTTTTTGGTGTTAATGTTGTTTTTGTTAATGTATGCAATAATCATCATCATCATACATTTTTAATTGTCCTGATACTTCTAGGGGCCAATTCATGTCATATTAACTCATTTGCATTCAGAGTTCAAATGCTACAGAATAAATTTCCCTTGTTGAGTAAAAAAATAAAGTCCATTCTGCGCAGACCTGTATTTTCAGAGCAGCTCCTCACCACCTCAGCTAATGTGGGTCATGCAGCAAATGAGTGATTGCCTTTGCCATCGCAGCACCAAAACCACGAACAATCCTTTCTGCAAAGCTCCAAGAGACTCTGGGCGTTAAAGTAAACCGCTCTAGGGAGACACGCTACAGGCGGGTGAAGAATAGAAGGTTAGGTGGTAGATTAAACTTATCTGAGGATGAGCCAAATCGGCTGTTTTCCTCCAGCTGAAACTCTGACGGAACCCTTTTGCCGTGCCATCCTTTGACTGCCTGCAGTGGACTCTAGAGGACGCTGAGCTCCACAGGGCGGGCAGATTCTAATAAAAAGTAGTTGACATTTTAATTGCATTTTTCTCATCAAGGACTAATATGCAAGATGGGTCTGGCATCTCTTTGGAGAGCAATGTGGGTGATGTTATGATCAGTAATTTCTTTGATAAACACTCAGAACCCCCCATTGATACGATCTCATGGCGAGCTGCTTTGTGTGGAAGCGTATCTCGGCTGCATTTGTTGCCAAGACCAACTAATAGAGACATTTGATTGGAGCAACGTTTTAGCTCTTTTAACAAAGACACTACAGTATGCAGACATACGCACAAACTAACGTGGAAAAGTTTTCACATTTATATTGTTGCGCTAAAAGGATTTATAATATTAATCAGGGCCAAGGAGAAGGAGGTCAAAGACTTAATTTAGTTGTTTAGTGTTATGCGCTAAAGCTCGTCACGCTAAATGAAACCATGTCCAAATCATGAAGTGTACTTAGCGTATATAATACCTTTATTGGATTATTTTGTTACACTAATCTGTGAAGAATATAAGGCAGCGGCCCCCCGGTGTGACAGTTACCAAAGACCTCGAAGATTGTCTGTATTAGCGTTTCCCAGAAGGCCACGCAGTGCAGTTTAAAGACATAATGGCTTTCAATTAGGAGTTTTAGAAACATTGTAAACTAAATGTCTTTTTCCACTCGTACATTTTAGGCTTTTTACTTTAGATGGAGAGAATGTCATTGCTGCATTTACGCTGAAAAGTTTGAGAAACGGGCAGTGAGCTTTTTCTCATGACAACTATCCAAGAAGCCACCTGGATTAGCTCCGTTTTCCGTTGGGCACAAATACACTCAAACTTCAACGTTACCAAGTTAAAATGAATTGAGTAATTTACCATCTGGTTGATGCCATCATTTCCTGCAAGGTGGGTAATTGTTTGTCATTACACGCCTGCTCATATCCACTCGTATCAGGTTTGAAATATCAGTTTTCATTTAATCATTTGCATTTTTGCATCAGTAAATTCTTTTGAAAGAAGACGCAAACTTTTTTTGTTGATTAACAGAACGCAGCTCCTCTACAAAGGCAAGGAAAGGGAATTATCGTGGTGTCAGGGTTAAAGGTGTAAGCGCTTTCCAAGGGGCTCCCAAACGGATTAAACAGCGGTAAAAAAGAGAGGTAATTGGAACTAGTCGGAATAGCTACAAACAAGAACTTCTTCCCTCAGAAGCTTTAAATTTACTGTTTGAATGGCAGAAAACTCAAAGATTTTTCAATTACCAATTTTCTGCGTACTTCTCTTTTCTTTTTCTCTTATGCATTTAAATTGGATATGATCTCGGAGGAAATGGTTATCATTTTAATGACACTCTCCATTCATTAAAGGCTCCAGATCTCCAGCCTTCGCACTCTCAAGGGGAACCGCCGAATAAGAGCCAGACTCAGAGAAAGAGAGAGAGACGCTCTGTTCAATTACCTCTGTGTTGGCCCTTCCTCACGGGGCCCCGCTGTGTGGCCCTTAATCCTATCCTAAGGAGTCAGACCCAGGTGCGATGAGAACTAGAAGGAAACAAAAGATTTTAAGTGCTTTTGAGTTCACTTTTACAACAGGACAAGCACATAAGAATGAGATATGTTTGCTTTATTTTCAGTAAATAACATCCTTAAGATCAATTTACTTGAAAACCAAAATTGCTAAAAATATAAAAAATGTCTTCTTATTTAACAAACGATTGTATTTATTGATTATTATCAAATTCTATGCTTACAACAAGGAAACTAATACATTTTAAAAAATAAAATTATCTTATTAAGTTAATCTTAATATTATTTTATAGGTTAAATATGTTTTTTTCCCCCTGGAAAATAAGAAAACAATACTTTTTTTTCTTTTAGCAATGTAGTTGTTTTATACTGTTGTAACTATGTGAAATAGGAGGTATGATCATTTTAATAAAAATGAAATAATTGACTGAGTTACCTCATTGAGAGAAATGAGAATCGTTTGGCTTTAGTCTTTGTGGGCCTCATTAATTGGGTTTAATCAGAGGATTTCAAAGAGAATATAAGATCAAATATCAAACATGTTCAGCTGTCGTGATACACACAAAACGCGTTCATTCGTTTGTTCCTCTAAATTTCCTCCTAACACAAGTGGAGTAACATCAATGCAAAAAACACACGGCCGATCCTTTGTAATTTGCATTTTAAGGCATGTCTTTAAGTCTGCAAATGTGTTCTTTTTGTAAATAAACCTACATGCCAGATTTCCACCTCACCTCAGGGGCAACAAAGCAACGTGTTTTAAATGGGGAGAAGAAACAACATTTGATCAGGGACTAATCAGAAATTTCACTCTACGATGCTTTTAATATTTCAAGTTCCTAAGCAATATGCAAATAAGAAGCGCATTAATCGTCGGGCGCATTAGTAAGTCAAGGCACACAACGCGGCTTCGGAGATCGGCTTTATTCATTGTGTAATTAGGACCCAAATGTTAATGAATTATGCTAATTCGGTACAATTAGCATATAATATTGAAGACAATCAACAATTAGCATATGCTATTGGAAACAATCAAAAGGGCTGCATTCCCATATGGATCTCGCACCCTACATATAGGAAGAGGCCGTTATGGGGAACTCGGAGGGGGTATGTGAATTATAGCACTTTCTTCCTCTCATTCTCTCTCTCGCCCCCCGCGTGGCAGACATGACCTCTATAACACAGTGAATAGTGCTGTGTGTGTGAGAGAGAGAGCTAGAGGCTATGTCTGTTTGTGTTTGTGCACATACAGTTCATGGGGCCTAAAATCTGGGTGAAAATAATTTACATTTGAGTGAAATTTTAATATAAACTGCCATTTAGGTTTGAGGTTTGTCTTTGAAACAAGTCTCTTATGCTGACCAAAGTTGCATTTATTTGATCAAAGATATAGTAACTGTAACATTGGGAAATATTATTTCAATTTAGAATAACTGTTTCATGTTTGAATATATTTTAAAATCTAGTCCCTGTGATGACAAAGCATTTTTACATCATTCCTCCAGTCTTTTGTCACATGACCATTCAGACATAAACTTTAATCTGCTGATTTGGTGCTTAAGAGACATGAAATATGTTATTAACACAAAGTTTTGAACAGTTGTGTAGACTAGAGAGTTTCTTAATATTTGGTAACTTAACACTTTTGATTTAGTGAGATTTACTTTGATGACATCTGCATGAACTTCACACTAATTTGTATAGACCCTAATGGTCATATTTTTGGGTATGAATTTGTGAATAATCAAAATACTAAGAAAAATGTAAATATTAAAGATCTCCAAATTTTCTTGCTCAACGCTGATATTGTAAACTCTACAAAAAAATGTATAAATATAAAACAGTTGACATTATCATTCACAAATGTATTTATTTTACCTAAACAGTGCAAAATATATACATTTTCTATCATGTTGAATCTATTTTGTTATATATTGATATAAATATTTATATGTAAAATGTCAGAATACTTTCTATGTTTAAATGTACTGTATGATTTTACTGTATGCTTCTTTCACAAGGAGCCAATTTATAGTTGTATTATTTTACCTATCTTTAAAAAAAAATTGACATGAAAAAGGCCAATTAAACGCTTTCTTTCCGCAGAAGTAATTTTTTAGCAGATAATTCAACCCTCAATGAATTTTCACCTACGCTATTGTGTTTCACAGCTTGACCTGAGCCATAAAATTCACATAATATATCCATCATACGCTGCTCCAGTATGTTCCCGTTTAAGCCATTACAGCAATCAAGACTCACTCCCATTAGAAAGCTCTGGTATTTCCTCTCTCGCCAAGATTTCTCCAGTGACCTTGGGCAGGTTGCTCCAGGTGCGTCGGCAAGCCTGTAGTCAGTGGACCCTGCCGAAGGCCCCAGCGCTCTCGTGCTCTGGGTGCGAAGGCGATGAACAGCCTCCGAGATAGAGGTGGAGGGGCGGCGAGCCGATCAGAAATGCTGCAGCCAGGTCGCCCATTTGGAACTTATTAAAACAGCAAGGCGGGGCGAGGCCCAGGTTCGGCAGGCCCCCGAGGGGCCCCGCACTGTCTGAGCTCATTTGCAGAGTGTCCTTTCCCACTGACAGCCTTCTAATTCGCATTTGAATTTAGGTCACATTGATCTGGGCCTGCGTCCAAAGCCGGCGCTCCCAACGGAACCTCCTCACACAGGCAGGACTTTTCTGTCCAGTGAGAGAGAGAGAGAAACTGCCTGCAGCACTACGGGTGTGAGATCGCTGAGCGTTCCTTGCTCTGGACACAAGCAGGGATAGAGCGAGGGAAAAGGAGATGGATGTATAAAGATGGAGAAAGAGTGTGTGTTAAACCAGCGACAAACTGTAGAGGGCCTACAGAGAGAAAGAGAGAAATTCTCAATGAAGAAGTGCTCTCTGAACCACTCCAGATGTTTAACAGGTCATTGGCTGTAAGGGTTATATATGAAGACATGTGTTATGATATAAAGCTGACTTCATACATAAAGAATATAGCTAGCAACTTGTCATCTTTAGTTGAAACATAAGGCAAGATGCAGATTCTGAGTTTTGGCTGTTTCTGTGCTTGTATTAATAGACCTCATTCATGAAAACATTTCTGACAAAAATCAATCTATCTATCTATCTATCTATCTATCTATCTATCTATCTATCTATCTATCTATCTATCTATCTATCTATCTATCTATCTTTACTGTAACCATTAACAATTTATTTACAAAGCAGTGTTTCAGACAGGCTAAAAACAGTCTCCTAAGTCTTTTGTTCTGTTTACAGAGCCTAGGGCTGCCACAAAGACAGCTGTGATTTCTCACGGCACCTATTTCAGTGATATCTGTCAGGTATTAGGAACATTTTATGCATTCACTAAAAAAAAATAAATAAAATAGCTTACAGCACCTTTAATTTAAAACAGAAATCAATTTAAACTGGGGGCAAGAGGAAGACTTTACACAGCATATGAAACGCAGAGTTTGAGAATTGAGAAAAATAAATTGGCACTTATACAGCTGCAATTGGTAAAATTTAAAAGAACCCTCAGCAATCTCCTAATCAGTTCTAACGGTCTCATACACTTATATAAGCAACGCAATAGGCTTGTTACACAGTGCAGACTGACAAAGTCTGTTTCTGGTGTGTAAAGGATGAATGAAGGTGATAGTTGGATGCATTGCTGTATGGAGTGAGATCCTAACGGCAAACGTGAATCCGAGTCTCCCCTCCTTTCTTTTGGGCTCCCCCTGGATAATTCTCTGCACAGACTGTGCTGGGATTTTTTTTCTCCTTTGTATCCATTACCATTTTTTTGCTTTTCTCATGAAATTCGCAGATACGGAGGAGGCTCTGACCTCAGCACCGTGGATGTCTCGCATTCCTCAAGAACTCAATTAATCACAGCATTTAAAATAAATAAATTAAGGCCGTCGTGTAGCAGTGCAGAAGCAGCTGCATCCTTACAAGTGCTCCTGAGAGACCAAATTAAGCCACAGAAATGTATATCTAATACACCGGCCCACTAATGATGCCCGTTAAAAGAGCGGGTATGTAGGCACAGCTTAAAAATTACACGGGTCATTACGGCAAATTGAAACCAAGATTTATCTGCTGCCAGAGGAGCGCATAATTTGTTTTACCTGGTAATCACAGAAGCCATATAATTAAACATGAAAACAAAAAGCACGAGAGCTGTGGAACTATACAGTATAGAGTGATACTGTATGACAGGATGTCAAATTCAAATGCAAAAAAATTCTAGGTGGCAGCAATTCATTGAGAATGGACTGAGTGTTAACTTAAAGTATATGGAATGTGTAAATAGAATTGTAGTATCCAGATGTGCGGGACACCTAAAACAAAAAGAGGCATGGTCTGAACAGTCTGGCTCCAAATGCAAGATTGAAAACCTGAGACACAAGAGAAATAGATTTTAATTAAGAACAGAGCAAATATTTCAGCTTTAAATCTGAAACAAGCCTCATTGTAGAGACACAAAATTCCCTTTCCAGTCCACCAAAACCTTTAATGGAAGCAGGTTCTTCAGAAATCCTCACGACACCTAACCATGAACACATTAAACTTGAAAATGAGCACTAGTCCATGCCTAAATTTTCCCATCCAGCCACTGCCATGTAATAATAAGAAAGTGGGACAAAAACTATTATTCCTAAACACCAGAAGGAAAAAATAATATACACTATGTAACCCTTAACACTTGAAATTAATTGATTTTACCTTAATTATTTCAGACAAAGATAATCGAAAAAGGAAAATTGTATCATTATTGACATGTCTTTGCTAAGCTGTGTGAATTAGGCCTGTGTACAGTTAGGCCGATATTGAATAATGCATATATAAATTATGAAATACATTATAAAATACTGTAGGACCACTTCATATTGGGTGGTCTTAACTGCTATGCACATCAAAAATTAATACATTGTACATTGTGTTCATACTGTATTGCAAAACACTTGCTATTGAGGTGGGATAAGGTTAGGGACAGATTTGGTAGTATATGTAGGTTAAAGGGTGGGTTAAGGTGTAATGGATGGGTCGACAGTGCAATAAATGCAATTATTGTAATTAATTACAAATGAAATTACATGCAGGTACTTTTTATGTATAAGTACAATATAACAACATGTAAGCACACAATAAATGCATTGAATCAACAAATTAATTTAAACATAAGTATCTAGCGGTAAGGCCACCTAATAAAGAATAATAAATATACCCAAAAAAGTTTTCAGATTTTTTAATTACAGCTCTGTGTGCTGTCTTTGCCAGTTGTGTGAAGCATGAAAAGTTCATATATAAAGGGAAATACTTTTTCTGTTTCAGTGGACAGTGGTATTACACCAAACAAATGATTGCGTAATCTCTTAACTATGGTATAGGGACTAAATCTGCATCCGTGACCTAATAATCACAAAGACAATCAGAACAGACAACCTGAGGTTAATCCAAATGTAAAAGCTAGTGTATTCATGGGTGTCATGCCTACAGTGTCACACAATCCCTGGGAAAAGAAGGAAACATCTGCATTTTAATAGATTTTTTTCACCCATGTCTTTCAACATCATTAACTTTATTACGCCGGACACTCCTGTTGCAAAAACAATTCAGCATAATCATTTGCGGTGCATATCCCCTGTGAGGGCATATATCCTCCTCCTCCTCCTCCTCCTCCTTCTCTCTGCCTGGCAATTACCGCCGAGCCACAGATGCATATCTCAGGCAGCACAAACTAGATGCAGCAGATAATGTGATTACTCAGTCATTACATATTGGAGTGCATTCATTACGGGCAAAGACCAAAAATCTGAGCATTGTTGACAATGCCTGGGCAATGCCCAAGATGTACAAGGTTGCAGAAAACATAATGTCCATAATTTCATGTCGGCAGTTCAAGATGATCAGGCCAAATCGCTGAGGAGATTCAAATGCATACGATTAATTCATTATGCAAACCGAATTCTGATGGGATGTGAGGTTGTCGTTAAAAAACACAGGAGAGAGAGATGTTTGTTTTTTAGATGAAATGGTAATGTGTGAATGCAGACAATGACAGGGGGTCCCTTCGGTGGAGACGGGAGGATTGTGGGTAAACAGGTTACAAAGACGGTAAATGGTTTTAGCAGCCACCTGCAGAACGTTCATTAAAGCGACCAAGCTTCTCCGAATCGTTTTCGGCTTAACGCTAATATCGCAAAAAGTTGTTAACAGAATCATGATCATAATCTAGGACATTATAATCCTATAATGGGGCTTACCAGTGAAGAACGCACTACAGCCAAATCACTCTACAGAGAATCCCAGCTCCCCAAGACTGCCATAAAAAAGCAGTTGATGAAATCTTGCCAAATTGTCCCATTTAAGCAAGATAAAAAAAAAAAAAGTTGGTCAATCCATGAATCATTAAAGCTGTGGTGTTATTTATGCACAAACTTCAAAGCCCGAAATTATTTATTGTACAGTACATTATTGAGTGTGTGGTGTCGTATTTGTGTATGTTGAAACCGGGGCAGCGCTCTGCAGAGCGAAACAGAGCAGATGTTGATTATTTAAGCCCAACTGATACGATCTGCACATATTCAAATGGGAACGCCCGACTGTAAGGAGCAATTTCATTCAGCAATTTACTGCAATATGTTAATGCGGAAAGAAAGGGGGATTAATCCCTAAATGTATTCAGTCAAATGAAATGAAATAACATATATTTGAAAGTGTAATTTTTAACACACCTTATTATTTCAATCCCAGTAATTGAAACTGCAATCCCAGTAACTTGTGTTAAATTAATGTGTGGCAAACGGCACCTTTCGAATGCCAAGCCTGAGTGAGTTCCTGCATGAATTGAATTTAATTATTCCTGTGGCCCAATATATTATTAATCATCTATATTGATTTCTGAACTCCCTTGCTGCTTGTGGATATGCAAATTGGACCGTGGCAATATTGGGGTGGGATCATTTGCATGGAAGCCCATTATTATTTTATAAGTAAATTTTAATGTGGACTCAATTAAAACTCAGTGAGTGGAACAGTTAAATTGGCCCAAGGTATAGGCTCCTCGCGTACAGGCGCAGGACTAGGATGTATCAATTAGTGCAGATCAAACTTATACTCATCTGCAGAGAGATAGAGGGGGGAGCGGCAATCTAATCAGACCGGCTCTCAATGAAGGAGTTCTTTTAGTGATTTTCTCCGCAGTGCACGCCTAGATTGCAATGAAATGAAATAGTATCTGTTGGTCATTTGGACTTGCTCAAATAAGTCTTTGAAGTAAACTATAATTGAGATGTGATTAAATGTTGTAGCACATTTAATTTATTGATCACAAGGATGGTAAGATGAAGGCTGGCGCGTTATTTGCAAACCTGTCCGTGCCGCAAATTAGACAAGGCTGTGATTGTCAATATTATGTGAGGAATAGAAGAAGAATATGAAAGAACCCATGCAAGAATAATCTGGTTAAAAGTGATCAAACCATGTTATCGTTTACGTCAAGGGAATAGTTTACCCAAAAATTAAAATTTGCGGAAAATGTGTTTGCTCTCTGTCCTTCCGAGATGATTCAAGATAATATCAACAGATTTGGAGATGTTTTGCATTTGCATTTTGCAAAAACATCAGTGAAAGAGCCATTGTGCTTGAATTAGGAGAGAAATTATACTGTTTATGAAACAATTCTAAACAAATATGTTTGTTAATTGTGAGAGGGCAACAGTGGATTATGTGCAAATTGACAATTTACATTTTTGGGCGAATTATACTTTGAACGCTTGAACATAACATTCTAGATACATAAAAACATTGCTGCACTCACTTGTCTGGCAGAAGAAGACTATTAAAATGTATATTTTAAAGGATATTTCAGGGTTACCTTTGTGAATGTTGTTCTTCATCTGCTAACAAATCATAGCCAAGATCCTATTTATGACAAAAGGCCTATTCAAATCTTTTAGCCGAAGTAACAGTGATTGGCTTAGTCATCAAATTACACCTATATGTCTGATTCTGAGGGACCTGAGCATATCTACACACATGAAGGGATGTTAATAGTGTGAACGTGACCCTTGAAAAAGCACTCTGGGCATTAGACAAGCTCTTCACCTCTTAGTGTAGTTTGGTCACACACAGCCCAGGCTGGGAATAGAGGTGGACGGCTCTGCTACAGCGCTAATTGTGCACAGAAGAGAAAATAGATTAAAACACTGTTTAGGCTGATCTTTATCTGAGAGGTCAATGTGTGCACAAAGCTTTATTTTCCTTTTCCAGACCCCTCCTCAGAGGCTCGTTTGTTTTTTTCATTCTTTTTTTCTCTGTCACATTATAGCAAGGGATCTCACTTTCTCTCTCACGTCCTGTACATTATTACAAAACATTCAGATTATCAGGATATCATTTTCACTCTCTCTCTCTCTCTTTTTTTTTTTTTATTCAAGAATGATTCATGATTAAAACAACAGAGTTGCCTGCAGCGGGGTTAAAGCCCCCTCTTATGGAAAATTTGCCTTTTCTTGTCCCAAAGTGTTTGAATGAATGAATAAATAAGGTTAGGGTTGAGGATTATTGTTATCATTATTATTAATAAATATAAATGGAGCAAAGCAATATGTGAAATTACAAAAACAGAAAACATAGTTCCTCACAGACCTGAATCATTTAGGTGTGTCGGATTCTAGTCCAAATCAAACATGAATATATTAAAAATACATTAAATGTGTACAAAAACTATCAATTAATTTAGACAAAACACTTCTAATAAAAAGATTAAGTAACATGCAGGATTAAAAAAAAAAGCTTATATGAAATTGTAAAATAATTATATTTCATTGAAAATTACAAAGACAGCAAGGGATGGTGTTGTTTTACCTAACACTTGGTAAAAATAAATAAATAAATAAATTGTGTAGATATAAGCAATAGTAATTACTTTCAATTGCAATACTGCACTTAGTTTTTAAATAGGAAGATATTTTTTATTTTTAAGAATGTATGTATGTAAAGAGTACCAAAAACATTTTTTCCAAAAGGTATAGTTACCAATTTATATATATAAATAAATAAAAAAATATCAAGTACTTTTTGTTTGGTTGGTTATTGTTTGGTTACATCCATATTAAAGGGTGCTTTTTCATCCAAAAATCTATCCTATCACTCATTCAACACTAATTTGAAAGTTTAGCAATTAAAACTCAAAAGCAAAGTCTTTGTTTCAAATTCAGCATGTACAGTATGTGTTAATTTCTGTGATTTCTCAGCGGCTATGTGAAAACACGTTCGATTAAAATGACCTCAAAATCAACAAACCCATTTCTCACAACAAGCTTATGTATGAGGAAAAAAATTTCATGCAAATTATTTTTTTTTTTTACAGTAAATGCTGTAGTTGTGCTAAAGAATAAAGGACATAAAATGACCTACATTTTAGCATCAGGCCCTCACACAGGAAGTCCCAGGTCAAGATCGTTCATGCAATAGGAAGTGATGTCACTGTTATCAATGAACACAGTTCCTGGCAGAGGAGGAAACAAAGATAAAGGCTCTAGTATCAGCCGGACAACAAAAAAGACTGTCAGTGAAGTGTTTGTTTTGATTCAGTCGTCTGTGCACATCTTAGGTGGTGAGAGTGGCCTGGACTGCAACATAAAACATCGTTATCAAGGTCTTTGTCCACTTGTGTGCAGCAGGCTAACTACACAATTAGTCAAAATAATGTTCGGCAAGACATGATGTGCTCATGAATGCTTATGCAATGCACATTAATTTATTACGTAACTGTGCATAAATTGTTAATTTAGGAGAAGGAATTGTGCATTCTGTGAAAAGAAAACACGACTCTGAAAAATTGTAATTTTGAAATCCAGACTAGAGTTCAGAACTAGCACACACTAGCAGACACACACTCACACACACATTAAAATAGCTACTGGCGTTGTCTTGAAAGAGCATAGTATGTTATTTTACAAACGAAGTCAGCTGCATATTGTAATATTGACAACATTAAACCTAATTGCTGAGCTTACTCAAGTGGTTTATGGCCGATTACTGCCCTAAGTCATTTAACTTTCCTAATTTCATTTTCGTGCGCGTCTCCTGCTGTGTGTTCTGTTACGAGTGAAAGGTGCATGAGAAAATCACATCAGCTCCGAGCAATCAAGTTCATCATTTTCCATAAATCAACAGTGTAACATCAACCGGTCAGGTTTTATAGAGACGCTGCAAATGCCAAAGCACTAAGCCAGAAATATCACAGAACAATAAATGGAAAACGCTTCAGTTATGAACTCGTTTGGGGATTTACTGAAATCTTTCTTAGACCAAAGAATGTGAAAGTGATTCTAGATAGCATTATTTAACTTAAGAGTCAATATAGAATGTTCTGGGCTGAAATATGTTATGCTTTCAAGTTGACTTCTAATTCACTATATTATGTATGGTATGTAGGTCAAAGCCTAAAATGGGGTTTCAACCATCAAAACAATAAAACATTTAATACAGCTTTAAATTTTGTTTTGTTTTTCTCAGCCCTGTTTGATTTTATTTCTCTCTGAGCAACAAAAAAAAAATCACTGTAATACATTTTTAAGAAGACACTCGCTAAAACATTATTCAGTGTAACAATAGTTTATACAACAAAAAAATCTTGTCAGGCGTATAGAACAAGAATCAGATGACATTAAATTACCAATCTTTATTAATTAAAATGTAATTTCAATGTACATAAAATGTAATAAAAATTGATAAAATATTCATCAAATGTTGCCTTTTATATTTTAGCTATTTTATTAACTGCTTGTGAATCCTAAAATATTTTTTGAGACAGACTAGGCTGTTTAATGTTTCTACTGTGACAACATCCCCCACAATTTGGGGTCAAAGGGTCAACATACACTCAGTAAACTGTCATTTTATGGGAAATAACTATGGAAATATAATAAAAAAAATCTTTCAACAAAACTTTAAAAATAAGCAATTTTTGTTAACACTTTAGAATAGATGGTTATAAGTCATTTATAAGAGATTGGTTAATGATGAAATGTACATCTAAAAAACATTCACAAATGATTAATAAGTGATTATTATGTTTAGTTAATTAATTTACAAGTCATTTACAAGTTGTGATAT
>JAUCNO010000152.1:8452983-8466405 GCA_032353835.1 Enteromius viviparus
CATAAAGTATATCAAACACACACACAAACAAACAAACATATCTGTTTGTGTGTGTGTGTATACTATATGTGTGTGTGTGTGTGTGTGTGTATAGAGAGAGAGAGAGAGAGAGTAATAAAACTCTTGTGCAGAAGAAATTTCACAATATTGATTATTTTTGCAGTTGCATTTGGTAACATTAGCAGCATCAAAATGACGCTTTACTTTGAAAAGTTGATATTAAGTTAACATTTCTGAATCAGTAACTTGACGTGGCAGAATAAGCAAGTAGCAAGCTACTTTTTTTTGAAGTTGCATTTGGCAACATTAGTGGTGCAGAAATTACGTCTCACTTTGAAAAGTTGACATTACGGTGAAAATGTAATTCAGAATCTCTGAATTGCTAACGTGACATGGTAAACCCCAAATTGCTTCCAATCAGATGAGTTCATGAAGTTAATCCTCCCAAGAACAGATCAATTTTCCCAGACTTTGAGATGTTGTGAAAGACATGAATTGAAACCGGAGCTCTGCCATTAGCGGTCTCCAGCGGCTCGACAGAGGTCCCAGAGAGATGAGGAAACCTCAGTGTGGAACCTGACATCAGCTCGTGTGGGACAGGGTGATGTCAGCGAGACACACAGCTGAGCTCACACCGGGGTGAAAGAGAGGCTCGCGTATGCAGTGCTTTTCCATGCGTCCTGAGTGGCGTGTTTTAGAAAAGCTGCAAAGGGGCCGATTCTTTAATACATGTGGTCTGCCCTTCTGATCTAATGCCTGTTCTTCTGTTTGATGCACATGTGTCATAGCACCAGCATGAGCCTGCGCCGGTCACAGCAGGGCTTTAGGAGCTCGCTTGTGTGTGTGCGTGTGTGTAAAGGTTACAGCACGAGTCCTCTCTTTCTCTAAACCGAACAGCCCTGTACGGCACGGAGAGTGTCGCTAAATGTCAGCTCGTCCATATGGCCCCCTGGCCAGCAGATGCCACTTTATAAACCCACCAATCACATTGTGGCATGGGCTGGGTCTCCTGGGCCTCTATCGTCACGGTAGCAGGCCAGTTACACCCACACACACATGCCACCCGCAGCAAGCCCTCACTACAGGGCCGAGCACTGGACACCTGCTCAGGAGAGAGAGAGAGAGGGAGGTTCAGAGCACATCTGCTCCTGTGGGCACCTCAGACCTGCAGCCTGCAGTCCTGTACAGCTCTGATTAATGAGGCAGAGCGAAGGTGAGGGGCCCCAAACAACAGGGGCACCACGACTGCACCGCAGCACACACAAGCACACATTCACTGCACCGGCTGCGTCATTTATTCAAACCCCAACGCGAATCTTGTGCTATTTTACTGCTGTGTATATAAAAATATAAGAATATATTTTTTTTGTATACTGGTTTAGTCATTTTACATGCATAAATGTGATATACTTTGTTAGTATTTAATATTTATTTCAAATAATAATATAAAAATGAAACTATTTTTTTAAATGCCTTTGTTTCTTTGTTCTCTGTTTTATCTAACTGTCCATGTATTTATCTAGAAAGTAAATTTTGTGAATATTTCATTAAAATATAAGAATACCATTTTTTTGCATACTAGTTTGGTGGTTTAACAGCACAATAATTCATAAAATATTGAAATGTTGCTGTTGTTGCATTTCTGCAGTGTAAACAGTGTATGTATTCTTTGAAGTTAACATAAAATTAAAATTGTCAATAATAAAAAAATACAATAAATAAGTTTTATCGTGCATGACTCATCTATCTG
Organism: Enteromius viviparus; assembly: GCA_032353835.1. NCBI lineage: Eukaryota > Metazoa > Chordata > Actinopteri > Cypriniformes > Cyprinidae > Enteromius > Enteromius viviparus. The sequence continues at coordinate 8,454,734 of JAUCNO010000152.1, forward strand.
ATGAATGTTTATCCCTGTAATTTTAAAATGTTTATCCCTGTAATTTCCTCTTTAAAATAATTTAAAATTTTTATCTCTCCAACTATATTTTAAACCCTCCTGTCCAACCACCTGTCATATCTAGGTCCAATCAATTCCCAGTGGATAAATTCAAGCTCTGCTCTACTTTTTCTGCTATCCTGTTTCACTTGGAAATATTACAGAAGCAACATGAGATCAAAATATCAATTTATGTTGATTTGAAACATTATGATATTCACTGTGCTGAAACTCACTAAGCATGCATACAACTAAATGTTTGTAACCACACTGCTATATACTTATATACATTTGTTTTGTTTAACTAATTGTGTGTGTGTGTGTGTGTGTGTGTGTGAGTGTGTGTATCTTATGTCAAGGGAAGTGGCCGTGCATTAACCCTTTAGCAAGGGGTCACAGGTCAGCCGGGGGAGACTGAAGAACACTTCCACCTCCAGGCTGTGCAGGGGAACGTTTAGAGTGCGCGGCAGTGTTATATTAAAATGGATGTGTGGGAAGAGGTCAGCTGGTCAAAACTATCAGAACGAGCCGTCCAGGCAATGAAAACCTAAAAAATAAAATCACCTCCCTTTCCTGTATTATAACAGCTTCAGATTTCACATAATATCCAATATCTCTCTTTTTAAACAACCCAGCCATTCATCAATGCCAGTTTCAGTTTATCCACAATAAAAGCGCATGAATATATATAGAAAAACAGGTTGTGGGCTGTGGTGTTTTCGCTGACGCACACAAGAATACAGTGCAGCGAATATGTCAGAACAACAGGAGTTACTGTACAGCATGAAGGCTTTATTTTTTTATATTGCACAGTTTCTAAATGCAGGTCAGTTTGATATTTTTGAATTGATCATGTTTATAGTTAAATTAAATCAAATATATTGGAACGTTTAATGCAACTACTAGCCTGAAAAAAGTTAAGTAAATGTTTAATTTATTTTTAAAAATCTAATTAAAAACAAAAGGAAAATTGAGAGCAATGCTGATATTTATAAGCATGTGTGATAAAAACAATCCATTTAATACTGGGTTAAGTTATATTAAAGTAATAAATATAAATAAAGTACTTTATAACTGAAACATAATATGCATTATTTGCATTTCAAATTAATATTGATTATACATATACTAACTAAAATATATATAACTTGAATAAAACTTAACTAAATATGTTTTCATTGCCTGGGCTGCTTGCTTTCTTTCTGACTAGAAACAAATGCACGCAAATCAAGCAAGCAAACAAGAAAGAGAATACAAAATTGATCAGAAGTATCGCTTTCAGGGTGTTACTGTAATACGACATGCTTGATTGCATCTATCGAACTCTTCATTACGTAAGACTTTTGAGATACTTCAACCACTTTTTATTATATTTCTAACTGAGCACAAGAGAGACATGATGTCCCCAGAGGCCCCCGCCTCCAGGGCCCTCGCCCCAAACACAACATTTTATATGTAAATGAATACCTTTTTCTAAAAAAAGCTGTTAAAGATTGTTCTCTTTTGATCCGCTATTGCTGGATTATTCATTCTAATTGCCTTCCAGGGTATCAGATATTTGCCCATATCACAGGAGACTCTGTGTGCTGGGGCAAATCCACAGCAGTGGGACACGAAAACACGGTCCTCCATGACAAATTAAAGGACAATAAAGAGAGAGTTATTAGAAAGACAAAAGATCTGAAGAAGTTACAAAGTTTCTACGACTCGAGGAATATTCCCCAGTCTCAGAATTTGCCCGAGTCCCCTTTAAGATGGAAAACTTCTAACTAATTAAAGTTTAATGAAACATATTTGATGTTGCGATCACAAATTAAGTTGAGTATGAGAGCAGTAAAAATTTTAGTTAACAGCACATAGCAACAACCAGAAAATACAGACACAGCATTAGTTTTTGGGTACAAATAGGTCATATGTATTATTACTATTATTATAAATTTTTTTTTAAATAAATATATATATATAAATATATATATAGGCTATATATCTCAGAATAGGAATAAAATATTTCAGTATTAACAGATTTTTTGTGATCAAAAAGCATGATTTGGTATCCACTCTTTGCTTTAGTGGTGGTCCAACAGCGTTCATACCTTTGTGACAGCTTCTGCTGCAAGGTCAGGATTTCAATAATTCATTCACACACTGCAGCAGGTAAGAGATAGCCGTGCTGACAAAAAGGTGATTACTTTGTGGTCTGGAAAAGTCCCAAGCATGCCTAGAAAACATTGAGGAAAATTAAAAGCAAATAATTTTGTCACTCAAAGGGTAACATTAAGATGATATTAATTGTAATAAATTGCCCTTAGCAGCTGCTGCTGAAACATGTATTTCTGTAAGGCTCGTTTCGATTTCATATTTCACCCGCATCTCTGAAATCACAACCAGATGTTGTCATCAGCTCCCCTTCCTGTTTCCTCTGCCCAATTCCCACCAAGCGCTGGAACGTGACACTTTCCCTGGAAAATACAATAAAATAGAAAAGTAATGTACGGCTATTTCCTTTCATAAATTTTTTGGCCCTCTTGCCATGCTAGTACAAGTCTCATGTACATATATTTTAATGGAAAGCAAAGCAGTGGATGGCTGTAAATCGGAGGCTGACAGCTACCACTGGGCTTTCACGGCGTACCTGGGCGGCAGTGATTTATGAGGGGCTGTCGTGCTGGTGCGTGTAATTCCTCCTCCCAGCCTGTCGGCGGACCACATCCCTCAGCCAAGATAGATGTAGGCTTTACGTCAGCTGTGTTTGCCTAGGGTCCATCAATCCTTCTCATAAATGGGTGGATTATTTGTTGACAAACACATCAGCCTTCGATCACAGTTGGAAAGGCAGAAATTGGGAGGGATTTGAAATATTCCTAATTGTTGGAAAGATGTTAAAACTGACCCAGTTTGCGCTTGACGTACCTCGGCTGATTTTGACTGAAATATATTATCAGCTAAGTGCCGCCTCAGTGGCCGGCAGTAAATTTTTATGTATTTTCCCGTCTTTTCCATTCGCTAAACACTGAAAGCACATAATTTAGAAGCATTAAACATTGTTCAATGGCTTTTTGGATTGTAATTTCATATAAAGTTCAGTTGTTCCTCAAGGGTTGGACTCGAGCAGGCATTACAGCATTTGACCCCTCATAAATGCACACCTCTTTAAACAGCGCTGCGGACCATGACATCATTTCCCTGTGTGGAGATCAGAGATGTGTGAGGCAGGATTGCTCCCCAGCGTCGAGCGGGCTCTGCTCTTTTTGCGCTCTGAGCTAATTGTGTCTCTTGTCTGTGAAGTTGCTTGCGGTTTCAAAGTCAAGTTAAAGCTCCCTCGCAGATCGCACTCGACCCACCAGAGGCAGAGAACAGCGAGCACGCTGGGAGGTGGGCTGCTTGTTTGACGTCAAGGTGTTAAAAAGCTCACAGGGAAAAAGAATGTCATAGAACTTAAACTTATAAGCATAGAAGCTTTTGTATTCTGTGGTAACTGTTTACAATGTAATCAAAGCAACATTTTTTATGTCAGAGGTACATTTAAGCAGAATTATCAGATTTTAACAAAATGAAATTTTTTTTTTTATATATATTATTGGTGCTGATGCTCGGTTGGAAGACCTGTCAAACATTTCAAAGTGACATAAATTATGCAACTGAGCATTACTACATGACTTGAGCACAAACCAGCACTGCCCATCATGGATTTTAGCAAAAACACAAAAATGTGAAAAAAAAAAAAAAAGTATTATAAATATAAAATATTAAAAATAATTAAAATTAAATAATTATTTAGAGGGACATAAATAAGAACATTTTACATTTAAATTGAAAAAAGTAAAGAAAGACATTTTTCATATAAATAGTAACATACAAAAGAATTAAAAAAACTAATTAGTTTGGTAAAGTAAATAATAAATAATATGCATATAAAGCCAATCAACTCAATCCATGTTTTCTCTTATCACTCAATCGCATTTACTGTGTAGAAATTTGTATTGATTATAATAATAATGAGTTGGTTTTAATGGTTTTAGGGGCTAGTGCAGGGCCAGTTTTTGCGAATCAAAATTGGATTTTCAGTAGTAAAACGATGCTCCGGCACCAAATACTAGCACCTTCTCTATAAAAAAGATGCATGGTTGAGTAACATGAAAAAAAAAGTGCTGTAAGCAGGTCCAGGTTTAGCTGAACCCCGTACGACCACCTGCAGTCCTAAATTGGGCAATTAGAACAGCAGAGTGTTTTTTAGTAGGTAATGCTTGGTAATGAGTTCAACAGTGCAAATCTGTGGAGAGCCCACCCCTCCGGCTGACACCCCCACCCCAAAACAAGAGAAAACACACAACTCTCTACACCTCTCTATCAATCACCTCGTCCTGTCACTGTCTAATCTCTTCTGCTCCCCGGCTCCATCATCCCTCTCTCCTTTTACATTCCTTCGTTTCATTGACCGTATCCCTAAAGCTGAAAGCAGGTTCGGTAAATCCTCCCTCCCTACACCTCTTCTAATTAAGATTTCTCTCACCCCTCTAACATGTATTTTTTTTCTTTTGCTTTTCTCCCCATCTCCCTTACCAACCCCAGGCTCTCAACACAAGCTGAAAACTTCTGTGACTGACAAGAAATCAATGGTGTCTGGGCGTGGGTGCTCAGGTATCGGATTTCAGGTGGGCCCAGAGGTGCCCGAGCCCCACAACACTGTCCACGGCCGTTAGCCTTCCGCGCCAGAGACGCAGAGTCTTTGGCTGCCGGATAAAAATGTCAAGCGCTAATAGGTTCCATTGTGATTAGCCGAGATAGAGTTCGCAAATCCTCAGCAGAAAACGTGTTAGAAACAATCTTTACAAGGTCTTACGGCCCCCCAACTACCACCAGCACCTCCTTCTCTCCATCCTTGCTCTTCTGAGATTCCGGTAAGCCTCTTGGCGCCAGGATGATTGTGGTTAATAAATAAATAAACGATGGACGGGAAAAAAGAATCAATTAAATGAACGAGAGTTAGAGTGACAAGAGATGTCCGAAAGACGCAGGAATATGCATGAAGAGAGAAGGATGCTCGTTACCTCAGGATGTGCCCATCTACATCTCTCTTCGGCCTCTGCTTCACTGCGGGCGACGAGAGTGAGTTACACACTCATATTCTTTGGCTTCACTTTCATCTGTTCCACTGCCTTCCTCCCGACCATCAGAAGGAATACAACCGGCTTTTCATGAACATCTTTTCCAGCGCCCTTGTCTACAATCTGCAGTTTCTCCAAAGGAAAATGAGCTCAAGTTTTGGGTGAAGTGTTACATGCAGAAATAATCAGTTAATTTTCTGAGAACTGGAAAGGTAAAGAAACCGTTTCATAGTTTTTTTTCTTTCTTTTTTTTCTACAAAACAGAAGATTATAGAGAGACAGATGGAACTTCATGTAACGTGGTCTTTACTTAATATCCTAATGATTACTGCCATAAAAAATAATAATTTTGACCCATTCAGTGTATTTTTATCTATATTATAGCCATGCAACTTCAGACTGGTTTAGTGGTCCAAGGTTACATAGGCCGCTACTATTTAATATCCATGCATTGATTAATGAATCAGTGGTGCATTCAAATAGTATTAGATACCCTAATTACTGTTTCATGGGATATACAAAATCTGCAACAAGTATAATTGCCTGCTAATTATTTATATCATAATAGCACGGAGTGAGCCCCTTGATCATGCAGTTATTAGTTTAATGTAAAGGTAATAAAGAGGCTGGGTATTAAATTGAACTAAGTTATTAAACAGCTGGCCCTTGTGTACACAACTGTCACTTAAAATTATTTGCGCTTTCTTAAATGCTTCCTATTACCCTTTACCCCAGAAGTCCTCTCTGTTCCTGCCCGAGCCAAATCAGCCCACAGTGGACAGTGTGCAATCATCTTATTAGAGTGGATGGGATGATTTGGAAACATGTTAACGGTCGTGCAGCTGGGACTGACAGGAACAGTGTTTATGTCAGTGCTGTCGAGGGTGGGGAACGCAGATGACGGCGTGTGTGAAGTTGACTGTTCAGCAGGGAACGAGAGAGTTTCAAAAGGCTTGAGAAGCTCATTAAAGCTGAGCAGTACTGGATCCCGAATCTACAGTTTTCTGTTAATGCAAACGCCACCGGGCCGGACAACAAGCTACTGCTGTAACATACACACACTCAGCATTAAGTACAAATATAGCTACTGCATCACTGGAGTAAAAATATGAAATGTTCTATGTGTATTTACTTTTAAAATAAATTGTAAATTAATGTATCATTTATAAATTATTTTATAATTAATTCATTTATCATTTATAATATAAATTAAAACTGTAGTGAAATTAGTATTAGAAAAATACTCCATAAGTAATTAAATACAAGTAAAATAAAAATAACATTATAAATTATATTTGAATTAACATGCTTTTTTGTATTACACAGCTTGTTTTATTATATTTTATTTTATTTTTTAACGAAATGGTCTACAGTACAGTACATAACCAGTTATCAAATATCTTTTAGAATTCTCTACCATTTTAGTGTGGTTTTTTCATACATACTCAGCATATACATACATCATTTAGTCTGCATATTATTCTATACGGTTTTAAAAATATGAAGATTTTCCCTCACACTTTCTCATATAATAATAAGAAACAACTCATGTTGTAGCACCTCATCTGTAAGTCTTTCATTCTCCCCAAAATCAAATCACTCCAACATTTACAGCAAATTGCAAAATCAGAGCATTTCAATTAAAGTTAGGAGCTGTCATTTTCATCTTTATACTCACCTCTCGACCTCCGCCTGCATCCTTTTCGTAATCACCCATTTCCTTTAACGGCAGTCCGCTAACCTTCCCAAGCTGCTCTGCTTCTAATGAATTTCCTGTCATGTAGCCTCAAAAATGTCAACACTCAATCACACAGTAATTGAATTCTAAACCTGTCCAAATATCTTTTTTTTATTTATAAGCTGCTGCCATTAGAACATTCTTTTGTTTGCAGTCTTAGAACTTTAAGCCATTCTTTATTGTTTCGTAATGTATCCAACATCTGTGCGGGGAAGATGGGGGCCGTGAGTAAAGCGAAACCATGTAAAAGTTGTTGAACATCCAGAGCTCGTTTCTAAGAGGGGGCCATTTTGGACTTATCATATAGCACGGACAACTCCCAGAGCGATTGGCCTGTACAGAAAGGTCTGAGAGAGGGCAAGAAAGAGCTGAGCTTTTATAGATTCACACACGACATGCTACAAAAATGAAACATGGTCCAAATGATCACATCATCTGGAAATGTGAGGAATCACTGTAGTATAATACTAATTCTGGATAATGCTATAAACCTTTATTTTAAAGAGCTCCTTCTCTCTTTTTATGTAATTTCCAGTTCAAATAAATAAAAAAAATTAAGAATTTTATTAGTATTAATATTTTTGTAAAACTGAGATTAATTTAAATGAATAAAATTGACAATAAAATTGATCAATTGTAATGAAATATAAATACATAAAAAATAGATACAGTCAAACCAAACTGTACTGTAAGATTATCATAGTTTATTTGGTATAGTTTATTTGGTATAGTTTAGAAAATGGTAATAAGATATGAACAGAACTATTACAGTTAAACTGTGTAAGAACAAATGTATCTTTATAATGTCAGATAATTTTGAGACAAAGGTATGTAATGAATTATGTTGAATAGTTGCAGCTGTTATATTTAAGTAAATTAAATAATACCAATTTATGTCAATTTATTACCAAGCAATGTTTACTTATTTTGCTCAATTCACTTAAATGAATGAACAATAGCACCCACTTGTAAAATTGTATTATATCTGTTGTCTTAATCATTTTTGGCTTGACTGAGCATACTCAACCAGTTACTCTCAGTTTAATCCAAAGCTGAATGAAATTCCATCTAAAACAATATAAAGAATAAAAACATTTTATAACTAGAACATATGGCTTGATGTACATTATCTCTGCAAAATACATTTTGATTTATATATTTTTCCTCTAATTGGCATGCCCTGTACTTTTCAAGGTGTGGTGGTTGTTTTCATCACCCGGGGGCTATTTCGCTGTATGGCTTTGCTCCCTCCCAGCTTCCCGGGAGACGTCTGAAGAATGGACCTGTTTGTGGACAGGCTCATAAAGGCCTATCCGGACCTCCTTTTTTATTTGGAGCGTGTGCGGCTGTCTGTGAAACCAGGCCTGGTCCTCGGTGAGCACTTAGCACCTGTAATGAACAGTTGTGAGTCCTCACCCAGCAAGCGTGACCCTGTAGCGGCTCTGCTACAGCCCTGCGGCAGGACCCCCGTCTGTGGGTCACACGCTTTCTATTTTCCTTGGCCTCGGCTGTTCATATCAGCTCAAGCTTTCAAGGAGAATCAATCACAGAGGGTGCACACAAGCTATTCAATATGAACTAATTTGATTTGCCGTTATAAGGCAATAAATAACTGCCATAAAACAACACTCTAACATTCGCTGAGACAAAAAGTACATTGTACATCCTTAATTGACTTCAGATCCCCCCCCCTTTTTCTTCTTTCTCCCCAGAACAATGCAGGCCATCTGCAGTCACTATTAACATTCCTCAACATTTTATTTTCTGAACGAAACAAAACCAACTTTGAGTCAAAAAGGAAGGCGAGAGTGAAAGATAAAGAGAAGAAAAGGGTCAAGCAGAGACCAATGTGACAATAGGAGAAAAGGAAACCCCATTGATTTCCAGTTTTATTAAATGTGGCACCACGATTGTGTTTTTGCCAAGCTGTGTCAGGTGTTTGGACAGCGGAGTAGATTAGGAAGGAGGAGATTTATTGTGCTGCTCTCCAGGGGTCAGGTCAGCATGTGTAATACGATGTAATCGCAGGTGTTAGAGGAGGACAGGGGCCTGGGCAGCCTCTTTCTTTTTGAAGAATATTAAAGTTGGAGCAGAGTAATACTGAGACTGTGTTGTTACAGTAATGAAGTAACTGAATCATCCCACAGTTTGATGGTCAATGGATTACTACAGAGCTGTAAGGAGAGATACTAAATAACTTCCGATGCCAGACAGAGGTGCTCGTGTCATTCACATATGTTTTAGGGATGCGCAGTCTATGTCTATGATCTATATGATTAAGTGTATACTATTTAATGTTGACCAAACAAACTTTTAGCACATGCACATTTCAAAAATTAATTTTATTTTTTGCATTTACTGTATATATATTTATATTCGATAAAATTTATATTTTGAGTTTCAAAAAAGGGTCTATTTTACTTTATTTATATAGTACAAAATGTTTGTTTTTTAAACATAAAAAAAAACTTTTTGAAGTATTTTTCTTCCGTTTACAGTATTTAGATATATAAATTATATTTTGAGTTTTAAAAAAAAAAATTTAATGTTTTTTTTTATGTTTTTGAAAAACATTTCTCATTCGCTCACCACGGCTTCATTTAGTAGGTCATATCAGAAATATTGTGCAAAATTAATAATTATGTTTTTCTATCTTAATATTTTACTCATTACATCAGTCTTCAATGTCATGTGATTCTTCAGAAATTATTTAATTAGTTGATTTGCTGCTCAAAAAACATTTCTCATTATTATCAGCATAATCTTATGCAACCTTTTGTCGTTACTGTGATTACTTTGATGCATTTAATGCAGTATGCATTAATGCTATATATATATATATATATATATATGTAATATATATATATACACTTTTTTACATTTTCTGTAATTATATTTATATTTACAATATGAAAACAATAAGTACATTGTATAAGTATACTTGCGTTTTGATTTAAGCACACAGTAGTTAAGGCCACAAAAATGGATAAATAAAAAAAAACTGAGAAGTATGTTCTAGACTTAAAAGTGGAACAACTAGGCCTCACCTCTAAATTCTATCACAATAAATATATTTTATGTTTAAGCATGTGTCTCCAGTACCCAGCGCAATAACATCAGATAAAGAAGAATAACAACTTTTCAGATGTTTCCTTCATACCCTTGGAGAATCCTCAAGACACTGATGCGCTGGAAAAATTTATCAAACCTGAGTGTTTCTAAATCCTTTAAGATCCCTGCCGTGTTGTACCGCAGTGTGTGATCCTGATGAGAAATCCACTGTGTGGTTTTGGCTCGTTCAGGGAGAAGGGACATGACCGACGTCTCAGGCAGTCCTGATGAAACACTGAAGAGATTACTCCAACTAACACGGGGAGCATCGCTCATAGTGCAGACACTGATGATCATTAAATGGAGATCAAACACTGCCTCTATCCTCCCTGCCTGCTTGTCTTCCCCTTCTTGCTGGTCAAAGGGGACAGGTAATGCATGTGGCCACGCTTCATTTAGGGCTAAACCATTTTACAGGTCTGTCCCGGACCCCTGGGGTCTTCAGCGTACATTTGCGAACATGAATATAGATTGATTAGCCCACTTAAAGCTATATTTTACTCAAACAGGAAATAGAATCTGAAATCATGAACATCACAGCAACATTTTTCTTGCCGTCGAACCAAATTGCATCTTTTGATGGGAAGACTTATTCGATGATTCATAGGTGAGTCAAATCCAAGTCAAAGATGAGCACATTTGCTTGAGCGTTTTTTGGGGGGGTTTATTTCGTACACACAATGGAAACATTCTTCAAGTGCAAGGCGCGGTTGTGGGACGCTTTCCGCTGCTTGCAAGCTCATCTAAGCAGGGCATTGTTTTTGACACATCACAAACATCTTGGTGACATTATCCTACTTGTGTTTTCAATTACTGGCAATCGATGGAAGCCTGGAAATCTGTCCAGGCCTCGTTCCATGGAGGTCAATGACAGAGCTACAGAACAGGATGATTTTGTGCCGCTAACATTTGAGCACTGATGTGGTTTGTGAGGTCGTCTTCTTCCGTGGGAAGAACAGATTTGGAGTATCGTTTCTTTGAACCGGTTGCCAAATAAGTGCCAAGAAGAGTCTCTTTCTGTCGAAGAAAGAAATCTGTTTGAATTTTCTACACAGAATAAATACATACTGAAGGCATGCAGGTGTACAATAATATGTATGTACTATATATATATGCACTATAAATACTTTTAGTGTAATGCAAGATTCAGTTCCCCAATGCCTTAAATACCAGTGGGAAAATAAGAAATTTATTTAAGCCAACTTTAGTTGTGAGTTGTGAGAATGTCAGATAAAGATTTACGGTGAAAGCAATTGGTTACTGATCATAATGAATTGTAATGTTTTATTTGTAAGCATTGTTGATAAAAATAGAAATACAAAAAGCTAGAGGTACCAAACGTCCAATAATTCTTTGAAACAAAAGAATTAGCACTAAAATTTTCTTTCATTTTATTTATTTTGGTTCCGAGTTGTAATGTTCTTTTTAATGTTCTTGCTTGTTAATAAATATTGCTTATGATGTGTCGTAACTTAATTGATAATCAGTTGATGCTATTAAGCTAGTAGACTAACATCTGAAAGCTTAATCTGATGAGTTATAGCTTCAGTTATTTGTGAAATATAATTTAAAAAAATATTTTTTTCAAGATGCCATTTATAATCAGTGGTGGAATGTAACGAAGTATTTGTACTTCGTTACTGTACTTAAGTAAATTTTTACGTATCTATACTTTACTT
>JAUCNO010000152.1:8474408-8492906 GCA_032353835.1 Enteromius viviparus
TATTATATTATATTATATTATATTATATTATATTATATTATATTATATTATATTATATTATATTATATTATATATTCAGCGATCATGATAATAATTAGAAATGCTTCTTGAGCAGCAAATGAGCATAATAGAACAATTTCTGAAGGATCATGATTTTAAAGTGATCATGTGATCAATGTCACATTTCATAAGAGTAATGCCTTTATTGTACTTTTAATCAAATAAATACAGCCTTGATGAGCAGAGAGCTTTGACAAAATAAAAAAGTCATCTTAAATTAGCTCTTCATCAGGGATTTGGCTATTAAACAATTTTTGAAACACTGAAATATCGTTTTATCCACTGAGAAAATAACCAAGCACTTACTTCATACTTTACTAACTACAAATATCATTCAATAGCAATTTCTCTAAATTGCTCACAGGGTTTTTTGAGGCTTTTTGTGATAAACCCAGAACTAAGAGCCACTGCACTTAAAAAAAACTAAAATAACCCAAACTAAATTATAGTGTAGTCTTAAAAAAGCAAAGAACAACCAGCAGTAAACTAAAAAGACTCAAGTTAATAATGCATAAAAAAAATCATGATGTTTGAGTCCAAATGAAGCAATAAAAAGAAGCATGAATTAATCTGATCTTTTAATAGGACATGCTAGGGAAGTGGTTTAATGCACGTACCGGTTTGTCGGTCAACAGTAAAGAACCGTTCTCCCTCCAGAACGCTGTAAACTATCCGAGCACTGCTTCCGTAGGTCGGATCATCAGCGTCCGAAGCCATAACCTTCATCACGGATGTACCTGCAGATAAACACATCAATCACATCAGACCCAGTCTCACAAAGACAGCATTTCATCAAGAAAAACAACACTCTGATGGATCTCATTAGCATCCAGTTATAAGTGTTTCCGCACATTTAGTTGTACTTAAGTAAATTTATTCAGTGCATTTTCTGAGCCAATTGTGCGCGCCTCAACAGCCTCCTGGCTCCCGATACAAAGCACATATTTACATTTAGTCACACGTTTTAACTAAAGCAAAGCCCGCAGCCTATAAAGTTTAATGGACCTTATTCCTGAGGGGGAAATGCAAGCTTCTCGCAAGAAAAGCCTGGAGAAGGCAGACAGAAGAAGATAAGACACATCGAGTTTAAAGAAGGAGTTTTCACACTCATGTCGCTCCAAACCTGTACCGCTTTCTCTCACAAAAGCAGAGTTTCGGAGGAATCACTACAAAGACCTTTTCTGTACAACAACAGCTCACTGTGACCACGTCTGTCAAGCTCCACAAAACACAGAAAAGCAACATGAAGACTCAGAAAGAAGGAGATAACTGTGTGAGAGGAACGGACCGTGAAAGTAAGATGCAAATAAGATTAGTTTAAAGTTGAAATCATTCAAATTATCTTGTTAAGGATGTTTCAGAATAGTGTTAGCTGGAGGAAGAAGTCTAATTTATATACACACATTTTTCTGATTCGCTGCTCAAGAAACATGTCTTCTTAAGTTGAAAAAAGGGTTATTATAACCGAAACAGAATAAAACAAGCTAATTAAATAAATAAAAAATAAATAAATAAAGTACAATAAGATAAAATAAAATAAAATGTAGGAAAATAAGGCTTTAAAATAATTTTTAAGGGCAGGTTTTTTCTTTTTATTTTATTTATTGTGATAAAATACAATAACTAGAAAGTAAAATACTTGGAATACTAAAAATAAAATAAAATTACGGTAAGTGCACGCACTTCTTGGGTCTACCAGGTTTGAAAAAAAGACAATTGTCATAAACGGAAGAATCAGAGCCAATATCATAATCTAGAACATGTATATAGATCATGTAGATTCTGTTTTGTTAGACAAAGTAAGCCTAGTCAGTGATGGAGAAACATCTCTAGATATGTTGTAGGTAGATCAATATCCCGGCGATATGAATATCAATATGTATGTGTGTGTGTTTGTGTGTGTGTGTGTGTGTGTGTGTCTGCAGGGTCTATGTATAAATAGAGTATGTGTGCATAATTAAGTATATATGTGACCCTGGACCACAAAACCAGTCACAAGGTAAAATTTTACAAAACTGAGATGTATACATCACAGGGAAGCTCAATAAATCAGCTTTCTGTTGATACATGGTTTGTTAGGATAGAACAGATACATCTATTTGAAGATCTGGAATCGGAGGGTGCAAAAAAATCTAAATACTGATCAAATCAGCTTTAAAGTTGTGCAAATGAATATCTTATCAATGCATTTTACTAATCGAAAATTACATTTTGATATGTTTACAGTAGGAATTTTACAAAAAAATCTTCATGGAACGTGATCTTTAATTAATTTCCTAATGATTTTTGGCATAAAAAAATCAATAATTTTGTCCCATGCAGTGTATTTTTGGATATTGCTACAAATAAACCCCAGCGACTTAAGATTACATACGTAGTATGTAGTATATAGCCTACATTTATGTGTGTGTGTGCATAAGCGCTTGTGTTTGCCTCGTTTACTGAACGCAATTTCAATAATTCATATAATTATTTACAAGTGAATGAATATGATCCATCATTGCTGAATAAAAGCATTTAAGAGAGGACTCTTCCGCGCTCTGTGACTGTATGTAGCTTGAAGCAGAGCTGAAGGAGAGCTTGTATTTGGCCGATCGCTCTCAGGTAATTGCTGACAGCTGCTGGTGTCCGTGAAAGGTCATCGTAGCAGTGTCTCACCGAGGCCTGTCACGATACTGTCCGGCCACATAATAGGCCTATGCTAATGAGGTTAATTAACGAGAAGTGTCAGAATCTTGTTTGCCTTCTGTCCCGAACGTCGCCTCCCACGAGGGCTTACAGAAAAGGACAATGTTTTATCATTAAAGCGAAGCCAACCCCCCCCGATCTTTTTTCATCTCTAAGCTTTCTGCTTTCTATAACCTTGCATCCGTTCAGTGGCCTGAGCAGAAACAGACATCAAACGCTGGGACAAAACTCAGAGGATATTCTGACACGTTTCAGTGTATCTCTCTTTATTTTGCCTAATGGGGCTGCTTACCGCCAGGAAGATTTGCTGGTATATTCAGGAAACAGACTCTGCGTATCGGCATTCAGTACAACAAATAACTGCCGACCATTTTCAGAAAAAAAAAAAAAAATATGCACAATCTTCAAAAGATCACGGATAACTCTGAAAGCGTCTGCATTGCATTAGAAATCTAACTGTAAGATTGCATTTCCCTCATTAACTGGGAGTGGAGATGCAGAAGTCATTTCCTTTCATGGGATTACTTACTTATCTTAATTTTCCACAGGTAATAATCAGCATGAAGCTGTCCGACGGCCCGCCCTGAGTCGAGTAACGCCACTCCTGAAAAACTATATAAATGCAAATGTCGTTTTATTGTGTTTACACTCAAACAGGAAGAGGAAGCACATTAATGCACAGCCTCGGATTCACTAAGAGGTCATTAGATCCTGGTTTATGCGTCCTGCGGTGGCTCCTGGGAACGCATAAAAGAAAAACACACTCGAGGAGTTGGAGAAGTACACAATTAGACTTACATAAATTGGAAACTATTTATCAGATGAAGAAAAATGGCCAGTCAGGCTTGATGCATTAACAAGGTTGATGGCCTTTTATTTCATTTCCTTTTAGTGGACTCTATTATTTTAATACACTGAAGGGAGAAAAAAAAATCATTGAATTTGTTTTATTTTTATTTATTTTTTTAAGGTTACTGGTTGCAAGATATATATATATATATATATATATATATATATATATATATTTTATTATTTCATAAAGTTATTTATTTCTTGCTAATTAAATGGCCATTGCTTTGAAGATATGCTCATTTTCTCATTTTCAAAGACCTAAGTATGAAATAAAATTTGGACTTGAACAATATTAACAAAATAATATTTGCTCCAAGGCAATTACACACTGAAGTAATCTTTGTTTTATCTACTTTGGAAAAAGGCATTTAATAATGTTTATAATTCTATAATGATGGTAAAAAAAGAAAAAGAAAGAAAAATCTTACTATAAAGTAAAAAATAAAAAACTGTAAAAGATAGAACTTGCTGTAATTTTACAGTGAAATAGATTTTGGAAGTAAAACCAAACAGATAACTTAAAAATCACAGCAAAAAAACACAATTTCTCTGAATGCATGTCCTTCTGACAACTGACAGTATTGACAGTATTGTTCAAATATTGTTCTAGTTTATGTTATTTAAAGGTTAGAAAAAACTATTTCCTACAATTGATTTTATTTTCACTTGAAACATGATGCCATCTGAACATTGTTTACAAGTATTTTTTCCTTTCAATATTAATAGTTCATTAAGTGCCAATAAAATCAAAATAACATCCCAAGGATGTTCCTCAGAAAGTTTTCTCTCATTATTATGAGGATAAAGTTACTATAAGAACATTCCGTTAAGAACACGTCACTGTAACATTCATAAAATGTGAGTGAAGTTCTGAGTGCGTTCCCTGTTAGTTTATTAAAGTACATGCGCATGATTCGAGTCTAGCACTACCATCTGATGCCATGCTACAGCACAGTTTTGTAAGGCTGACCGGCTTCATTTCCTAAACATAAAAGGGTTATGGGTGAGATAAGGAAAGGCTTCAGTCTGAGTGTAATAGTAGTGTGTTTGAGCTCTCTGTGTATTCTAGCAAGTGCAAATATTGCTCCAGAAGTAGATGGAAGAAGAAAAAACGTGCATGTTTACAGGCCTTGATCCAGCTCTTCACAGTTATAACCCGTATCTGGCACACACACACACCTTATATAGCTGAGAGTGGGCTGGGAATTCAATATGTGCAACCTTTATATATTATTTATGTTGGTTTGTTTATTTATTTATTTATTTTTTACTGTTCCTATAAAACAGCCTAACAAATGTGTGAGAGAAAAAGAAGTTAAAAATACACTATAATGCTCTAGAGTTTTAGCAACAGGTCTATCTATCTATCCATCCATCCATCCATCCATCCATCCATCCATCCATCCATCCATCTATCTATCTATCTATCTATCTATCTATCTATCTTTCTTTCTTTCTTTCTTTCTTTCTTTCTTTCTTTCAATGTCAGAACTATCTCTGAGTTGTTATTTCTAAGGCTGTGGGTTCAACCCCAAGCACTGGTGACCCTAAAGTTGTGCCTCTGTGTTTAATGACTAGTTGCTCTAGGACACAATCCTCAGCAAGGGAGATGTACTGACCTAATGGTAAAGGACTTGGATTACAGCCACAAAGACTGCAAGTTCAATCCCAAGTATGGTTGGCCCAGATATTGCTTTAGAAAGAGTCGTTTAACCATTGGTCGCTTCAGGGCAATGTCCCTTCAAAAAAAAATGCTGTCGTAACTTAATTGTTAAGGATCTAGGCTGACACCACAAAAGTTTCATTGTCAATCTCAGGTAAGGATGACCTAGAAACTTCAAGTTATGAGGCTAAATTTATACTTTTCTTCCATCACTATTTTGAGCTGACATCATTACAGTCATCATTATAGCACAGGTGAGCATGTGTACTGAGACAATCTTACCTGATCCGGGGGTGGGGAAAATGGTGTTTAATCATAGACTAAGATGACCCCAAAGCACTTAAAGGGGTCTCCCTCTCCCTCTCTCTCTCTTTCACACACACACACACACGTATAATTAATTGTATCTTAAATTTAGATGACCCCAAAGCATGAATAATATTGTAAAAAGTTCACAATACATTCAACACTGAACTGAAATGTGCTGCTGAATCCATTAAGGTCCGACTGAAATGAAAGGCCATTCAAAGTCTTCAAGAGCAGCACAACTATAATCGGTGTTATAATAAAAGGAATAATAGTATCCTGCTTGTCATCTGACTGTAAAAAGAAAAGAGACACTGCTGACACAAATGTGTTCCAGTTTTTGAATTATAAAATCAATAAAAAAAATCTATAAAAATAAACCAGCAGCAAATGCCGTTCGATTTGTTCAAACTCCTTGACTGGTTGCTTGCAAGCAATCTTGTCTTTGTTTGCATTTATGTAACCTTATGATGAAGAGTGACCAGTGAGGTTATCTATTTGCAAACTTTTAGCATTGTATTTTCATTCTTCTTATTTGTCCACTACACAATTGCTGTGAGTTTGGTTTTAGCGTTTATCAAGTATTTTAGTCTTTTCCATGAATCTTGTTTGTTTCGTAAAGTTGCACCACAGAAGAAGTAAAGAACAAGCCATTTTTACAGGTACTGTTTAACTATCTAGAAGAAAAATTGTCAGAACACTGAATCACTAAAAGCTTTTCAAAGCTGAAAGGAGCGTGAGCGTCCCATCCTCTCCTCCCTAATCACCATGTGGGCTTTGATTAGCTGTGGCAGAGGAATCATGGGTGGCATTTTCCAGCCCTGTTGGGTGTCTCAGTAAAATGATTTACCGCTCTTTCAGCTCCTTCCTTCTTCTTCTTTTCTTTTTCCTCATCTCATTCCCAGTGGTTTTGATCTATTTTTTGCTGCTGCCTGCCAGTCGTTTATCACAGGAAGAATGGCTAGGAAAGTAATCTGGCATTAGCGACCAGTGACTAATACCTCAGGATTAAAACAGAAAGCCAAAGTTTGTTATTTGAATAAATCATGGCAACATGTCACCATTAAAGATGTAAAAAAAAAAGATAATCTTAGTAACGCACACAGATGGAGGGCAGATAAGTACAAATGGGAGAGTATACAGGTTGCTGTATTGTAAAAGGCTGACCCATAACAACTGGGTTTACAGTGAATACAATGAGAGACAAAATATAGTCGAAGTCTCATATGGTCCATAAATTCTGCACAAATAATGCATTTTTAAAAATGTACTCAGACTGAAATGTCATGTTGTGATGATCTATGGTTTGTTTGTATTGTGATTCTTTTTTAAATTATTCTACTTGGTTTTAAGTATTTTTTTTGGAAACACTTTAAACGCTTTTTTTTTTTTTTTTTGGGAAAGCATTTTTGCTAATGCTTTATACTTTTATGTGGTTCAGTGGAATCTGTCTCGGTGTAAACAGAATAGTGACTGAGTACAGCATCCAGTCTACCTTTCTATAATCAGACATGAGGATATATGAAATACAGTAATACTTTCCTCAATCTCAAACCTGCACAAAAACTCTGCCACTGGTCAAACTCCTGTCCTGTATTATTCATGACACACACTCTGCTTTGAGAGTTTGCTGCCTCGGTGTGTGTGTGTGTGTGTGTACCTTCCCCACAGCGTCCGGTAAGTATTAACATGGCCAAACTAGAGAAACAAGATGTCAAAAAGAAATCATTTACGTAACTTCCATAATGTACAGTATTCCATATTCCAAATAAAGGATATGCAATAAAACACAATGCAGCAGCTTGATTGATCAGTTTGGAATTGATTGGATCATGAAAAGTGCATTTCATATATATTGTCTTGCATTTACTGTAAAAATCATTCTCAATACCGGACCAGAAATATGTATTGATGTACTGAAAGTTAATTGGAATTCACGCTGGCTTTCAGCTACAGTTTTCTAGAACAATGCTGCAGTTTACTTTATCAACAGTATAGACTTTCTTACACAACAAATATGCAAGAACAGCATTTTTGTGCTTACCACTTCAATTATCATCTTTAGATTTCTTTAAACATCTTTCAACTTTTTATGTTTGTTAATGTTAATTTTTTCTCTTTGTGTAGTCCTATGCTTTCCGATGAGGTTAGTTGGTGCGCTAGTCCTGGAATGCTACATCGATGTACATTTAGCGGTCTAGCCGAGCTTTACATTCACACTCAAGTGAACGTGTGTGAAAGAAACATTAGGGACCATTTAAAAAGCACTTTGAGGAGCAAATCCCTCTTGGCAACATAAAGTTCAATTAAGCAAACAACCTCTCTGCTCGTTAACCCTGCCCCACGCCTCACAATTGATCAATAAGGTCATAAAACGTGTGCTAAAAACTAGCATGCGGTGCAGCGCCTCTCCTGTAGGTCCTGTATTGTTAGACCTAAAAATAACCAATTAAAGTGCGAAAAGAGGAAGAAAGTGAAGCCCTGAACCTTTAAGATGATGATGGCACCTCTTTAGTCCTTCTGGTGCCTTTACTTTTAATGTGAGCATTAGTGCATGGTGTCTCTCTGGACCGCTGCACTTCTCTAGCTTAATTATTAAGAGTCCCGGCTAATGAACTGCAGGATTACTGAGATGATAATCGCTGTCTTGGTAGGTGCATTAAGTCTTGTTCTATGCCATTTTGCTCTGAGGACAAGAAGAGAGAATGGCAAATGGAGGAGGGGAAGAACAGAAAAGAGAAAAAGAGAAAGCATAAGAGAGACAAAGAAATATAAGAAAAAGACTATCCGCTCTCTGCTGCATCTTCTGGGACATGACACAGTGTGGCTCACGCTCCCAGTGTGAAGGCTGTAACCTGTTAATATGAGCGCCGAAATGAACATGCGATGCTCACGCCCCACTCACGGAGCATGTGTTAAACAGGCCTAACTTGCTAAAATTTGTCTGAAGTTACTCAATATTAACTTTTAGTTTATACAACTCTTGTACAAAAGCAAAGAAGGGCCCTTGGGTTCATGTCTACGGTAGAATCACAGACATATTCAACAAAGCAGCAACCATTTTACATTGCTTGTCTGTAGAAAGGATTTTTATTTTAACTTTTTTATTATTATTATTTATATGCCATGCCAGCACGGCAAGAGGAAAATAAATAACTGAAGAATTAAACATTTAAGACAAAAATTCTAAAATACCTGCACTTTAAATATGTTACATTGTTTTCTAATAACATTAAATAAGTGCAGTCCAGTAACACATGTCTGACAGGTGTTGGAGAGTATGACTCAATTTCAAACTCAACAGAAATGTATTCCTTGGTGAAAGAATTTGTAAACCCTTTACAATCAATTCAATGCATTATGTATTACAAAACAACCATTTTTACAATGTTTATTAAATTAACTAGGGGTTATCTTAAAAATTATTATTGTTTTTTAAGTAATCTTTGTTCTTAATTAAATGTCATGTTAATTTACCTAACTGTTTAAAAATGTATATGCAAAATATATGACTTAGAATACAAAACACTGCAAAAGTATTGCTTATCCTTTATTTCATGTTTACTTCTAATAAAAAAATATTCTTTCTATTTTTAGTTTTTTATTTTGTTTTGTTTTTTTATTAATGCATGTCTCTTCGAAAGTTTTATAAAAGCAATAACCATCATATTTGTGTACAAATACAAATTATTTGATTCTAAACATGTTTCGAAAACTAGTTATCTGTCAAATGTTTTGTAACGTTGGACAGATGTCTTACAGAAGACAATCTGCACTGAATGTAACATCTTCCAGCTGTGTATATCAAAAACATGTTTCGTTGACATACGTGGGTATCACAAGCAGCCCAAATGGACCTGAGCTTTGTTAAGACCCAAAAAGGCAGAGCACTGCATACATCGTTTGTATTAATTGCTCCTATTCAGCTTATACAGACAATGTCTGACCATGATATTTTATACACCTTCTGTTAACACAGGTATTGTGCATGAGAGCACTTGAAAATACCAGTGTGACCCAGTTCTGTCCACAGCCTTTCACATTTGCCTTTATTCTATGTAGTGTGTATGTGTCTGTGTAAAGGCCAGTGTTTGCCGTGTGTTTTACACACCGTGTGCCCTGTCAGAAAAAGGGGCCCCTCTGCGTGGGCTTGACATTTCAGCAGCCTGCCGTTGGCCCCTCCTGCGATCTTTGCACACACATGCGCTCGCAACTTCCCACGATGCCTCTCTTCGTTCCCGCCCACCAGGGACGCGCTCCGGTCTCATTTACCCATGAACCCCGGCGTTCCTTCCCCCACCCCGCCACGTCTTGCCACGGACGATTGTATTTTTGATGTCCAGAGGGGCAGTGCTCCGATTTATCATCTTTTAATGTGACATCTCACATTTATCACTTGGATGTTAGAACACGCAACAGCCATCGAAAATGAGCTTCATTAGCTGGATATTGTGGCTGTAAGTACGCCGGCTAATTAAATTCAAACAGACTCCGCCGACCAGAGAGGCAATTATATTATATGCACACAACATGATGAAGTATTCCTTGCTCTGTTAAAGAGGCAGCGCAGCATGCAAATATTTGTGTGTCGCTGACCCCTCTAGCGGTCTGACGGTGTTGGCCCGGGCATCACGCTTTGTTTGATTGTGTTAATTTGGCTTTTTGAATAATATATCAGGCCTATATCACAGCCTACTTGTGCAATTAAGTGCCGCCGGAGCCCTTATGATTACAGCCTGTGTCGAGAACACCTTACTGTGCTTTAATTTTTTTTTAAATAACGCTAGTCTCATTGAATCTCATCTTCAAGGCATTGCGGATGGTAAGTGGAATTATAGCTATTCACTTGGAGCTAATAAATTGTTAACCTGCTAAATTCCTCCCATTGTAAGGTCAGATTGTCTCTAAGTCGCATTCTGAAATCTACCTCAGTAAAGCTGCAGTCTGTAACTTTTCTAGGTTAAAAAAGGTCCCAACCGCTTTACTTTAGCCTGATCCAGTTAGCTAATAAAAATGTTTTCTAATTTGAGTGGTACGGGTAGGTTTTTGTGGGAAATTCAAGCATAGCACATCCAATGCAGTACTTGCAGAAATATCCGACCTTGATCTTCGTCTTATCCACCTAGGATGACTTGGTGGTCTGATACAGTTAGCTAATAATAACTGGATCATCGTTACATCAAGTCTGTAAACATAAAGAAGTTGTCCCAGCTATTAGGCTATAACATGTGATGATCCTGCAGGAGTCGGATCATTTATAGCCTTTTCTCACAGCAGCTAGAATAATTAAAAGAATCATTTTGATGCTACATTGTAATTCAGAAAGGATCATGTATTTATAAAACGCATGCGAATAAAACTGGATATGACGAAGCTCCAGGTCGGATATGATATACTGTATCTGCAAGTACTGCATTGGAAAGCTAACCTATGCACCTTCTGGGGGGTTGTCACATGTCCTCTAAAGCCGATCGATGAGTTTTTGTAACATAAAAAATTCTTATTTAAAATATTCACCTAAATAGCTGACAATGGCCGTATGTGCATTCCCTAGAGTGTCTAGTGTTCCGGCTTTTTGGCTAAAGCTAAAGCACGCCATGTCGTAATTCCGAGATGACAACATGTAACTTTCTACTCGAAATAATCTAAATTAAGTGCTTCTATGGCAACACTATCAACAGCAAAGCCCTTACATGCTCCTGAACTCGTAATTACAACTTGTAAACTCGGAAGAGATACGACTTGGACCAGTGACAGATGTACCACGTGACCACCACCAGGTTCATTTTGGCGCTACTTAGGCCCTACCTCTGAGTTCGACAAGATGGAAAGCTATGAGTGAAATGTCACATGTTGTTGGGAACTATCTATTCCACTTCCTTTCATTCTAATTAAACTTCCTGTGCACTGGCAAATTTCAAATTCATACTCACAAAATGAGTTCTTCCGTTATGAATTTGGCATAATCCTTGTACTGTAGCGTGAACGAAAGTGTGACGAGCTCATAAAGGACTGAAAAAAAGAGTTCCTCACAGAATCAACAGTCACATAAAAAAGTAGAGCAAATAAGAGCTCGTTTCTGCTTTCTTTTCTCTACATACAGCAGTTTTGACAGGCGCTTAATGGCTTTTCCACAGCGAAGAGCCCCAGGAATGTGCAGGCTGGGCTCCGAGTAAAGGAGCGGTGCAGGACCGAGATGGCCACAGATGTCACACCGCGGCCTCTCTGTCTCTTTTTCCACTCCATTGAGCTTGTTACAGCCTCTCTCCATACGCACCCTGCCTCCACATCCTCTTCCGAACACGGCCCTCTCTGCGTGAGGCAGGAGCATGGGAGGCCGCTGGAAATGGGTTGTGAAAAAGGGCTCCCGGGGGTCATGTGAAGAGTGAAGGGAGAGAAAGAGAGGAGAGAACGACCCAGCACACCTGCAAGACGACCGTGCTCAGGCCTATCCAGTGGACTGGTGGTCCTCTTGTCATGCCTTTTGCCCTCGCCCCCTTCCGTCCACCCACCTGTCTCCCATCATGCCCTCAGTACGTCTCTGCCGGGCACCCCCCAAAATCAACAGCACCTCTTGGGCACAGCCTCCCATTAAAGACATCTGTGCATAGGCGATGAGCAGATAAATCATTTTTGCAGAACAATTTTGATAAATGAGCTGTTCGCTTTGGAGTGCCTGTGCTTCTGCGCTCCTTTACCCCAGTGGTCCACGGTCTCTGTTTCCAACATGCTGCAGGCTTATTTTAAACCCATGTATACACACACACATACACACATGCCAAAACCACCTCCTGCCAACAGCAAAGGTAGAGGAAGTTGGAAAGAGCTTTAAATAAGGAAATGTTTTGCGGCAAGTATTGCATTATTTGGCAAGTAATACTTCCAGTTAACATTAACAACCTAATTTAGACATAAATTAACACATTGGGGAGACTGGGGTTAGTTGCCACACTAAAAAGTGGTCACCAGGGCTATATTTCAACTATAAGGAGTCAAAAGTCTACACAACTGTGTGATTTCTTTAACAGCGATATGTTGGCTTCATCCGCTTATTACAACATCATCATATTTTTTAATGGGTAAACAAGGAAAATAGTGAACCACTTTGGGATCCATTAACCCTGTCAAATATATAACAAAGACAGATTTGAACCACAAATTAAACCAAAAAATTATTTATATGTTGCCGTTTTAACATTTATTGCAATTTCTGCAATGCATTTTTTTTCTTTTACCTTTTGCTGAAAATGAACAGAACATACTGTACCCATATTTTATTATTCTGTGTATGAATGTATTACATATCCACATTATTTTCATAAAAGTAAAATTTTACAGAAGTTTCATATGTTGTGAATTCATTCAGCGTATTCACTTTTTTTTCCGGTTGGAAATGATTTTCAGTGATGTTTTCTTTTCCAACATAAACACACAGTATATCTCCACTTCTGTTAAATTATCTTTACTTTATATATTTTGCAATTAAACCTGTACTGTACTGTAGATAGGCCTATAATGAAATATCACAATATATGATAATAAATAGTTGGCATTTTTGTAACTTTCATTTCTAGCTAAGTTTTGACACTGTGCTCTGTACCATTTGTGCACAGTACAAAGAAATGTATGAAAAGGGGTGACAGTGATAACTTAGCTTTCATTATTCATTCATTTGACAACCCCATTAGGCATTAAATCACAGTCATAAACATCTGAAAATGCCATGCAGTACGCATTATTTCAATTACTTCTAAAACCTGAAGAACAAAATATTACCCCACAAAGCAAAATAAAAACATTAAGTAAAAGCATTTTTTCCTGAACAATTCTGTCTAAAAAGTTTTTCAGGCCTTTGGAGGAAGAAAACAGCCAGCGCAGTGATTTAATGAAGTTGATGGCACACTTATGCATTTTAAATTACTGCTTTTCTTCACCAGTTCAATTATCCGGCACAATATAACAATCATAAAATAAATTAGGCTTCACGCTTGAGGGAATTAATAAGGTATCTTTGATGTAATAAAATCAAACAAATATCTAATTAACCATAACCATTACATTATGGTTTACAATTTTTATTAGTCATTTTTAATGGAATAAATCATTAAGTATTGCACTTAAAGTCGAGAAGCACTGTACCACAAATTAAGAGTTGTGTTTTGTGTCTGTTTGGAAGGTTGATTTAATGTGCTGTAGTGTGTGATATGGCCGTCCTGCTGCTTATTGTCCTGTGCAGGGCACTAAAACGAAATAATGCAGCTTAGACTCCATTCATTTATATTTAGAACATTCAGTTATGTTTTAAAGCATTTAAAGTTGGATTATTAAAAAAAAAAGTGTCAGATTTTTAAAAGCTGTATTTAGGTAGTCATAAATCTCAATGTACCTTAGCTGCAAAATTCAGAATAAATAAATTAAAATTCAGTTTCCCTAAGTGAGTCTGGGAATAGTTGTCACTCTTCTTATTACTGAGAATTATTCCCAGGATATGCTTACTTTTGAAAATCAATGTCTATATACTTGGCTGTGCAAAATGCACAATTTCAATCATTACTTACCAGGAAAAAACACATTTATACTCTACGGTATAGGTAGGATGTTACATTGAGAATCATAAAAATCATCAAAAAAAAAATACAAAGAAATTAATAGTGTGTAATGGTATAATTAATTGTGTGCAGTTTTAGCAACTTTCATTTGATAACTCGCCCAATTCTGTGATTTATTTAAAATAAATAAATAAACAATATATATTTATGAGCCATGTCAAACCTTTTGGTTAAAATCACCCTTCATTAGTTGACAGCTGCCTTAATCTATTCCAGTGTAATTGTATAATAATTATTTATTTATCCATCCGTGTAACAAAGTTATGATAGCTTGGAAAACAAAATTTTTCCAGTGTTTAAATACATCTTTGAAACCAACAAAATCAAAAACTGGACTTTTTAATTCAAAACATCATAGTCTGAGATATACTGTAGCATGCACTGTAAAATGTAGATAAAGCATCCTGGGAACAAAAAATCCACTTCCCATTTTCCATGAATGCAAAATTTCAACAAGAATTAAGATATATTTAAGTAGATTGGAAGAAGTGCAACATTCAGCAATCTTGTTTCTGTAACTCATTTTAATGGTGTAATTTTTTTAAGTTGTATCCAGCAAATACTGTAGGTAATGTGCAGACTCATGAGAGACATTAATGTGTTCGTACGAGTTCAATGAGACACACCCACACACCTGGACCTACACCTGCACACACACATACACACCATCATCATCATCATCATTATAAAAATATTCAAAACAAATCCAGAGGTAAACCATAACCATTCAAGGAAATTCTATTTAATTTTTCATACTGTTGGAATTTCTTCCATTAAAGAGAATTAAATTGCTTTTAACATTCCCAATTCAAGAAACAAAACTCTGTCAAAAGCTCTCGTATAAATCTGATAAATGTATTTTATCCGTCTCCCCCACAGAACAGTGGTCTCGGCCCGCAGTGTGCAGACGTCTGGCTGGTCTGTGACAGTAAGAATACTTGTATCGGAGTGCAGAGTGAGCAGTCTGTGTAAACTGCCTCCACCAGAGGCCTGTGGTTTGTTGTCCTACACTATATGCTAATGGCATCATAATGTTATTTAGATCAATCAATCCTCCTGAGCCCTCTGCATGACTGGATCTGTGGCGCTAAGGTCAAGAGCAGCAGGGGGGATTTGAATTTGCACAACATCGCTACAACGCTAAGCAGTCCCCAAGAGAAGCAGACTTTCTCAGTTTGACTCTCTCTTTATCTGTCTGTCTTTCTAGCACTCGCTCACTCTGTCCAGGTCTCTTTGCAAGACTGGCCTTTACCCCTCCCCTCTGTCTCTCCACATCAAATCAGAAGGCAATGTCATCTGTCCCTCAGACCCTGCTGGGATCACAGTGACCACTGACACACTCGACCAGAGCAAGGCCTGATGGGAGCTCAGAGTGTCCAGATCACGTTCACCGACTTACACCAGTCATTTTGTATGTGTGTCGGTAAGTGGGGTCAAATGTATATACAACAACAAATAAACATTTGAAGGTATATTTTACATGTACTGTACAATGGCCCACATAATAACATAATAATATTTTTATAAATTCATAAACAAACTTTATAAAAATCTGTATTATTGTTGTTGCTGTTGGTAGCTTGGAACTTACTTGTAATTAACAAGATCCCAAATAAATTTAGGTTTAACACTACCTGCTCTGAGTAAAATACTCTATTACAGTGTTAAAGTATAATTAGCAACTTGGAGACTCACATATAATGACTCTCCACATAAGAATGGATCTGCGATACAGTATTACAATCAATATTCATTAGCTGTGAAGTACTCTTGCATCCTCTGTTAACATTAGCATAGTATGATAAATAATTTGTGTGGAAAAAACAACTTTTTTATTATTAACTTCAATTTGTCATATGCACTAAAATCCTCCAGTTTCTCACAAAAGCCACACATAGGAATTGATTTCACGGTAGCTAATGGTGTTAGAATTACAGGCATTAATACACAACATGTAACATATGGACCTGGTCACTTAGACAGGTGTCAGCAATTTAGAACAGCTAGACCCTATTTTTCATGCTCTACGGGGCTGAAACCGGGACGGCGAGAAGAACGCTCCGCATTTTCTAATGAAAGCGTAATGAGTCGATGCACGTACATCATGGACGCACGTCGACGAGACGTCCAGGCTCCATCTTCCGCTCACAAATCATAAAGCGCGTACAAACGCAAGCACACAAACATCCACGCACACACAAAACACACAAAAACTCCAGCAGTCTCCCAGGAGGCCCATAGGAGTTCTCAGTACTATCCTGTCTCCCCTGACGATTCAGTTCACCAGGTGTTGTCTGCAACAGGCAATTAGTAGAATAGGTGTACCTGTCAATCACGAAGGCTGGAAGATTAGCTGCTTGCCCGTAATTAGCGGGTTAGAGGCTTCTTGGCCCAAAGGATAAAGGCTTTGCCAATAATGGGCCCTGGGGTATTAATTACTGAAGGTCGAAGCTGCAGTAAAGGCCAGGATCTTAGCAGCAAAGCACGTAAGATGATTGTTTAAATTTCAAAAATAATACTGGTCTGACAGTTGTTAGTGTCCCAGGGGGTTGTGGGTACAAGGTAGCCGAGGTAATTAGTTTGAAGAGGAAAGGGCATGGTTGCAGGCGTGTTTGTGAAGAGCGAGAGAAAGAGAGAGAGTGAATGAGATAGGGAGCAGTCAGAAAAATGAAATAAGACAACGGCGGGGGAAAGCGCCAGGATGAAATGAAAGTAGACGCAGCGCATTTTTCCACCCCTACTTTAAACTGGCTGCCCACCCCTGTGGTCTCGCTTACCGGCTCTCTCACGGGCGTCATAGCCATGGCTGCCGACCTACGGTGTGTGGCACGGGAGCGTGTGTGCACCTTATGTGTGTGTGTGTGGGGGTAGGCGAACAGGCAGGCAGGAGGTAAGGGGTCTTATTAAAGTCCTAAAGATGGACTGACAGATGCTGAGAGGCGAGGAAAACAAAAGAAGCCACTCACCTCATGTCGGCGGCCGTGGAGCGGCAGATGCCAGCGAAAATAACCGCGGCGGAGGGGTTCAGCCAGAGTTCATTCGGAGGAGAGGTGATGAAGTGGACCTGCCACTGGCTTACTGGGCCCTGGAGGCCCTGGGGGCGGCCCTGTTTCTGCCTCCTCGTAACGGCATTAAAGTCACCAAGAACCACGGTCACATTTCACGGGCCTCCTGCGGTGGCCAGCGTCAAAGCTGACGGGCAAACGCACCTCAGTACTCATGTAAGCCGGCCGCGGGTGAGGCGCTGTACTAGATTAATGGGCTGTCCTGTTCTTGATAATGTTTGCGAGCGTAATTTACAGTGCTTCTAAAACGAAGACCCGAAAAGAATGGAGGGGAAATCCCTGACCTGTCTCCAGACTTCAATATCCCACTCTGTCTCTCGCCAGGTCACAACAGGACGCTTCGACTCACACTCGTGCATTGGCAGGAAAAACCACGGTCGTTACAGTGTGACTGCCATCAGATTTATTCACTCGAAGACAGGCTTGCAGTTTGGCGAAGGAATGAGAACATGATCGACGGAGGCTGAGAAAAGAAAGCAGAGAAGATAAAACCTGAATAGATGCACATTTTTTCACAATGGTCTTTGCCAAAATTCCCTTCTCCCCAGCCGGCTTGAGAACCACTTGTCAAAGACATATCTGGCAAGGTGAACCTGTTGAGGCTGGTTCTTTACCCAGAACCTGCACAAGAAGCCCAACGGCCTTCTTGAACTAAACCCAAACCGATTGCCAGCAGAGGGCAGCGTAGCTTCCACAGGTTTAGCCAGCAGGTTACTAATAAATCTGTGCTCATGTAAAACTCTGCACCTGTGACTGGCCACGGGGTCTGATCTGAGACGAGCCATCCGGTGCACAGTAAACATGTCACTGGCCCTGCTCCTCGCAGCGCAGTTTATCCATACAATTAGACTGCAGCCATAAATAAACATAAGGCAGATTATAGTGCGCTTTACCAGCAAGACCCCGATGAAACCCTATCTTCCTCCTAGGAGGAAAATGTAGAATCAGGTAAAACATTCTGTATCTGTATCTGCATCTTTTTTACTAACCAAAATCGGATCTCCTTACTATTCCTTAAAAAGTCAAAGTATTTGAGAGTGAGAAGATTTAAGGCACAAATGTGTACATTATTAATATTATTATTTTCATTTCTTTTTGGGTAATTTTCATTTCAATAATGTAAATAATCATAATAATGCAATGTTTTGAAATCAGTATTTATAATATATAATAATACATAATATATACACTATATTACCAAAAGTTTTCGCTCACCCATTCAAATGATCAGAATCAGGTGTGCTAATCACTTGGC
>JAUCNO010000152.1:8501366-8515239 GCA_032353835.1 Enteromius viviparus
CGGGACAGTTCGGGGTGGCACAGGATCAGGTGCCTTTGCAGGCCACAAAGTCTCAGTCCCTTCTAAGGGGATTGGGTTGAGGAATTTCCCAGCAGTCCATTTACAAAACCCCACCCCACCCATCCCCTCCCAGGACCCTCCCTTACTGCAACAAAATTCTTGGGGCAGCTCCCCGGGGGGCAAACAAAAGGTCCAAAGTCAGGGGAACGTCTAGGAGGGCGCACGGGGTTCATGGCTGACTCTGGGGGCAGCACGGGGTGCACGGTTGACTCTGGAGTGGAACAGGCACTGGAGCTGGAACGGGCTCTGGAACTGGAACGGGCATAGGAACTGGAGCGGGCTCTAGAAACACCCGGACTGGAGCGGGCACTGGAACTGGAACCGGCTCAGGAAACACCCGGACTGGAACGAGCACTGGAACTGGAGCGGGCTCTGGAAACACCCGGACTGGAGCGGGCACTAGAACTGGAGCGGGCTCTGGAACTGGAGCGGGCATTGGAACTTCCCAGACTGGAGCGAGCTCTTCGTCCATCTCCCTGGCCGCTATCTGGAGAGCATGGCGGCATCTCCCCAAGACTGCCATCGACTCCTCAAATGTCAGGACCGGAGGAATCGCGCCTGAGAGGAACGGAGCTCCGCAGGAGAATCCGCACCGGATCGCGAGCCGGCTTCCTGGCAGCTGAGTCCGCCGAGAAGCGCCGGAATCGCGGGAGGAAATCAGACAGGACTGAACCAAAATATACAAAGACAAGGGGGAGCACGAGACAGGACAGAAACATGATGTTACACCTACCCATCACTGGGGTATTAGACAAATAGTTCAAACGTGTACTAGTGAGTTTCCTACGAATTAGCATAAATTAGTCACCTTGTCTGAATATCTACAAATTGGTTGTGAGACTGTCTGGGTATTACATTAAGCTTAATATAGCACACTTTATTATAATCAAATTAATAATCAATGCAGATTTTACTCAATAAAATCAACAAAAAAGCAGCTTTCATCTGGGCTTAGTTAATATTAATTAGAATTGGTGTTGAACTATCAGATATTGTATATTCCACCAACACTACATGGCTTATTCATATAGATTTTAGAATTTAGAATTTAGTTGCTAAAATTTTAAATACAATATAGCATGTGAAATTGTTGCATCAATGTTACACATAAAAAGTCAGTTACTAAGCAAAAAAGGGAAATTACGTAACGGACTAAGTGATATAGTATGCTAGAAAAAATGCTGGTTGGAATAAGCTATGAAAAAATGAAAAAAAATGTGCCCTCTGTACAGGACCATGTTGTAATTTGCACTCAACCGGCAAAACTTTGGGAGCGAGCACGAAGGAGCCCCTGTTTACTTTGCTGATCTGTATGAATGATATAGTGTAGTCCAGGGGAGGTGCGGATGAATCATGTTGATGGCCTGACTGCTGTTATGAAAGAGAGCCCGGAAAGCCTTTACTTCCTGTATGACACACTCTCCATTTCCTGCCTGCACACATTTCTCACACAGAGGGTGGCAGAGCCGCGCTGCACTGGGACACTTACGAAGCTAAAACAACATCCTGAAGGAGGAGGTTACCGGACCTTAAAGCCAGTGGGGTTTGCCATTTAGGGAGCTCTTGTCAAGGCTGCGTTAATAAGAACAGACGGAAGGACCGCGGGTGAAACGCCCCTGCTGACAGCCACTGACTTTTAAATAATCCTGCAAACTTCCAAAATCAACTAAAAGAAGGTTAATGATGCCCACCCAGGTAGAAGTCATTATGCCTGTGTCAAAAAGTAGATTATTGTGGCCCTAGGTATTGTGTAATATGTACTAACAATTTGTAATTTTGTTCTCCAAACGGATGTGAAGAGGGATAGCAAAGCTTTTCAGCCCAAATTAGTTTATGGCAGAACTTTTAATTGAAACAGATCTGTTTGCATTGTATATCACTCTTTAAGCTATAGTTTCATCTCTCCCTTCTCACTGAGGGCCTTTAATTCACTCGTACACTTTACTAGTTTGAGGTCAAGTCTCGCCGGCGTGCTGTAATCATTAGCATCCTCCTCGTAAACTCCCTAATTTGTGCTTTGTAATCGCTCCTCATATCCAAATAAAGCGATACCCTCCCTACCTGTCATAAGGGTGAGCATCTTCGTCTAGCCCTCAGCGCTACAACATTAGGAGGGGTTAATCTACACAAGATTCGCCACATGCACTACTTATACTCTGAGTTAATAAGACTAAAGCATTATTAGCCCGGCTCCATAACATTCCCTTGTAATAACGCCGCCGGCTGTCAATCATCAGCACAATTAAATTGTTTAATGAATAAATTTGCATAGATAATGGTGTGGCTGTAGGAAACATCTGGTTCCAGCAGTTTAATGACTTACCTTGCATCAGGCCCCCATATGGAATGCTAAAGAAAATGCTGTTTTGATGCTAACTAAATGAAAAGTATCACTCAGATTAATCTGGACTTTTTGACAGAGATGAAATCACTTAGTGAGAGTGATTCTGGCATGTTACAAGCCTCACAGTTAATTGCTTCAGGAGGAGCCGGCCTCGTGTCTCGCTTTCGCCGACAAACGAAGCCGCCTGCCCGAGAAGTCACAGTTTTTTCCTCGCTGCATTTCAATATTGCAAAGGCATCAGGAATTTCGAGACAGCGCCAAATTAAATGCAAATTGGCTCGCCGGTGCTATCACATCTGGCTGAACTATTCCTTAAAATCTTTATGTGCTGTTTTTACAATTAAGATGAACAATTGCCACTACATTGCTAATTTCTTCTGCATGAACACGCAACGTTGCCAAGATATACATTTGAAACTTATGGGTTTAGAATGGGATGTGCTTTTAATCATGCTGGAGGAGCTGCAGAAACGCAGACATCAGTGTCATTACCGCAAATCATGCCGTACTCAGCAACACAATCGCATACCATTTATATATATGTGTGCATTTGAGGAACAGATTTTAACATAATGTCTGCGTCTACATATTCTTTCCCTTCCAAATGACAATCGTTATTTTCAACTGTTCGTTGAAAGGTACCTTGAATTTTAAAAAGTTTCATGGTCAAATAAATCATTTCACTACTACGGTATTTTACATCATAAATCCACAATAATTTATGATCATTCAATAACTGTCAGGTATATTTTTTCCATCTAAATAAACACAGTTTTGATCAACTTTGTTTTCTATTACACTTCTAAGAATTATATTATCTTAAAATAAATAAAAACTATGAATACAAGTAAATGCAAAAAAAAACAAGTCACCATGCTCTATAATTCTTAACTGATTTTAAAGAGCAATAAAAAGCTTAACTAAAGTGGTCAAAATATAAACAATGAGTTCATAAGGCATCTTTATTCCAATTTGCATTTAAGTCTTTGCTTTTGGTTTTACCATTTTCAATATCCGAGCTGCTACTGTACTTGATTGTTTGAATAGTTCCATTGCATATAAAAATGTGAATTTTTATGTTGCCAGAAAACAATGAAAATCATGGAAGATTTCTCATCATGCAGAGGGCCGAAATAAAGCTTTAGTGATTATACAAAAATCCTAAGACCTATGCAGAATGTAAAATATTATTACAGTATTAATTCACCTTGACACAGCAACTAGGACAGACATCCAGTAACACTCATTTCTACCTAAAAGCATCATCCAGTTTACTCCACAATTAACAATTAAATCAAGACCCAGAAATCATTGTATGAAGAATGGAAAGCAATGTTTTGACAGCACAACTATCTGTGGATATTAAACTGATCACAGAGTATAAAAATAAATAAATAAATAAATAAAATATCATGAGTTTCCTTAGTCCCTAAACATTCAGGCCCAAGACTTACATGGGAAACAGTCCTAAAGTAATGTCTGCATCCTTATTTATTCCAAAGAATGTAAGATATAGATGTTCCTTGAACATCTGACATTTAAATCAGAAGTTATTTCAAAACTTCCAAGAGTAGGCCACATGAGACTGCAAAGCAATTTACTAATCAGTAGCGTTCCTGTAACATCCTTTCACGTCCCTGCAGCCCGAGACCCACAGTCCGGGTGCGGTTAAAGGTCTTCTCCTCATGAGGATTTTGGAGGAGCGCAAATATATTTTCCCTGAGGAGCATGTTTAGAAAATATATCACAAGATGGCCAATGTAACGAGTAGGATGACTTCAGCCAGGCGATTCTGACAGAACCAGGAATGAGGGTTCCTGATTAATACACACTGAGAGAAAGATTAAGAGAGGAGAAAAGGCAGCTAGAGCTCATGCACTTAATTGTATTTCTTTTAAAACACATTAAGTTCGCCGGCTCAGCGGAGAGGCTTGGGAAATGGGGAGCTGGATTAGGTGCAGCGAGGGAGGGGGGCTCATTAATGTTGTTATTATGTTTGGTACATGTTTGTTTGAAGATCCTGGTGTGCTCTGTGTTGACATATTGAGAAGGCTGCCTTGAGGGACACTTTACACGCAGCCGGCCGCTCTTGCACTCAAAGACTTATTGTTGCGGCCCACGTTCAGGGCGATAGAGGTCAGTGGCTTTCTGGTGAAGTCCGAGACCCTGAGGGGAGATGTTTTATTTAACAAAATTACAGTATGTGAGTCAGTGGATTCGTATTGTCATTGTTAAGCAGTGCTGAGAGGACACTCCTAATGACCTGAACTCAATTACCAACATGTACCTGTCCGCTGGGCTATATACGATACTCCATCACAAGTCTCTAAATCAACAGAAATCATTGATTCTCGCAGGTCCCCAACTCCCGATTCTGATCAGTAGTTTGAGTTGTTGACCGAACCCCTGAGGACACATTAGGGCTACTTTATTTAAAGAGCAATTCTCACGGTGCAACTTATCAGAAAAAGGAAAGCGCTCCCGGCCTGGGTAGCTGTGTCCTCATGCCAGAGGTTTTAAGGGCTGAAAAATGAGTTTATGGTTTCGGAAATATGTTTTGAACAAGAGAGGGTCTCCAAAATAGACAAAGGCATATCTGCCAAGAGCAAGGAGTGGCTGGAATGTCCTTGTTTTTTTAGCGTGGGTTGAATGAAGAGAGGTTTGTCTGGCTAGTGTTCGCCAAACCCACACATGCTCCTTTGAGTGCATTTGCGCATAACACACACACATAACACACACACACACACACACAAACATACAAATACACATACAGGCCTGCATTGTCTATTCAAGTGCACTCCCCACGCTGAGACACACCTCAATACCACCGACCCAACCTCAGTCCAGAGAATCCATCAAACACACATTGCGTCAATAGCTGGGTCTTTCAGAAAACCCCCTCTTTAGTATTTTTCATCCTATTATTTCTCAATGTTTGTGTTTTATACCCAAAGGGTCAATACTACTTGGAGAAAGATATATGTTAGCATTCCTGATCTCAATGGCACTTGCTTGGCTGGAGCAGGACAGGACTTGCTGCCATGTTGTTCTGATCCAATGACCTGAATTTAATCATGTGACTCATGACTCTGTATGACTATAATATTACAGGCCCGTCTAAAACGTAAACTTTTTTTAAACATAAGCTCTTTTTACAAAAAAAAAAAAAAATACAATGAAATTTATGGTTTTATAAAAAAAATGTAAATGTGCCAGTCCATTTAAAAAAACTGAATAAATTGGGGGAGAATTTCATTAAAAAAATTGCTGTTGGAAAAACGTTAACGTTTCAACTGATAGTAAATTGCTAGTAAAACTCATTTTAAAAATTAGTTTAAAAAGTCATTTTTAAGTAGAAAAACTGAAATAGAATTTTCTCATAAAAAAGTACTCCAATAATTTGTGATGTAAAATAATGTTTTCCAAAAAAATAAATACATAAATAAAATTTATAAATTTCACCTAAATAAAAGAAAATTCCTTTTTTGGGGGAACAAAAATGTGCTCACTTTACAAAATAAATAAACATATAAATATAATCTGGTAATGCATTTACTACAATTTAAAAAACCTGGTGTTTTCATTTCAAAATCGGTTATTATATAATTGCTTCTATAAAAAGAATGTATAATTACAAAGAAACAGCAATTTGAAATTTGAAAGAAATACTATTTAATAGTATTTTCTTGTAAAATGTGCTCTAATATTTTTTTTTTCCCTTTTTTTGCGTGTATTATTTTTAGTTTGCAACTTTAATGTTGTTGAAAAAAAAGTTTAATAACTTTTTATTTATTTTTTTTAAGAAAAAAAATTACAACGCTAACCAGCAAAACCAGCAAATGTTTACTTGAACAAACTAATAACCCTAACTCACTCCATTGTTTGAGACAAAAAAAGCACCACAAAATCAAATCTTTGCACATTATACTGTGATATAAGACACATGATTATTTTGACGAAACAGCATGCAAAGTATGTGCGTAAAGCATTTCTGCCATAAATTAAACACATACAGTAGCAATCAACTTTTCAAACTTTCACTGCTGGAGTGTGTAGCCACAAGGACACACACTGGTGGTATAGGGCCACTGTGAGGTGCCACCTTGGCACATTGAGCACCTTCGGCGGCAGACGAATCCTGCAAAAGACAGGATGGAGCGGCACACGAGATGACGCTTCCTCTTCTCTAAAACAAGGGGGCTGAGCGTTTTCGCACTCCATGAATGCATTGCAGCGTGGCTCGGCGGGCTGTTAATCTGTTTGCACATTTGTGGCGCTAACAATGTGTTGACAACACGCTGACATCACACAGATGTCAGACGCATCTGCCTCTTCTGGCCCATGAATATTAATGCAAAGCGCTTTGTCTCCTCCCGTTTACAGCAGGCCCTCACTTTCTGTCGGCACTCATTTACAGCTCGCACTTGTTTTCTTTACCTCTGCACTGCTCTTTTCTTTATTCGCTTTCTCTCGCCCCTTTTCGTCTTATTGTTTGATCAAGTGATATGCTCCGTTTTCCTCTGTGCTGGAAACACTTGCTCTAATTGGGAAATGTTTCACTTCTGCTTTAGCAAAGGTGTCATTTTTCGTTGGTTTGTGTATTCCCTTTCATAAAATGTGAAGGAAAGCATGCAAATACTCTGCAGTGCAATAAAGAAGAGGATTTGGCTTTAAACCATCAGTGTTTCACCTTTTTATGGCTAGGGTGGCATGCACCCAATCAAAACTGCTGGAAATGCTACTGTCCATATTCAACGGCCAACAACAAATGTGATAAAGCTTTTGATGTGTTAGAGAAAAACATGTAATAAGGAGCCTAGTCTCATGAAAATGTGTATATATATCAATCAATCACCTTTATTTATATAGTTATTTTAACAATACAGATTGTGTCAAAGAACTGAACATTATCAAATTAGAGAATAGAGTGTCAGTAATGTATAATGACAAGATTAAACACTTAATTTTCAGTTAAGGGCATTTCATTATTTAAATCAGCTCATAAATAGTATGCCAAATATTGGTATTGATGTGCAAAAATGGACTTTGGTATGTATATGATACACACATGTTTTGTATGCATGTACTGTAATATGCAGTTTTTACATGCATATGATACAAAATATGTTGGCTTGCATATAATATGTACAGTAGTAGCATATTGGGTAGCATATAAATGCCAAAGTCTATTTTTGCATATAATTGCCATGAGTTTTCATTTTTTTTGCCATATTATTTATATGAGGTCATGTTGGTAATAAGATAAACACGTCAATGTGTATTTTAGATGTTTTCTCAAGAAAAAAATGTTATTTATATATATATATATATATATATATATATATATATATACATGACAAATCAATGTTTATGCATGCAGAGTCATGCCTTAAACTTGCAAACCATAAAATCATATACATTATTATGGAGTTATTTTTGTGTCTTTATTATTCATAAAAAATACTGTGTTTGAGAGTAAAACTAATTATTTTGTAATTAAAAAATAAAAGTTTGCAAAAAAAGTCTTCTTAAATCTCAAAAAAAGGAATTGGTAACAAAAGTATTTGCAGTGCATGTACTTT
Source organism: Enteromius viviparus (assembly GCA_032353835.1). Lineage (NCBI taxonomy): Eukaryota > Metazoa > Chordata > Actinopteri > Cypriniformes > Cyprinidae > Enteromius > Enteromius viviparus. Next base: position 8,509,353 of record JAUCNO010000152.1, read on the forward strand.
TCTTTACAATCTTTATTTTTGCTTGCGCACTTCAAACACTTTTCCTAGCGAAACCACAAGTTTTGCTCTCCTTTCTGCTTTCTTTTTTTGCGAGTCTAAAATTTTGGTTGCGAGTTAAAAAGTTTTGCTTGCAAGTAAGCTGTATCACAGTGGGCGGTCTCTACCTACCAGGATTAAAAGGCCTTTTTCTATTGGTCACTCTCGATTGAAGTGAAAATAACCCCATACATTATCATCTGATGTAAGACAACACCGCATTTGCCTTTTCACAAGCTGGGATAAAAAAATAAAATAAAATAAAAACTGAAAAATTATCATATCTCACATAAATATTCATATTTGTGCCATATTTCTGGCAAAATGACTATAGTGCATTGAAACTGCAGACCAGCAACTTTCTGCAGCTTGTGTATTCAGTAAAACGTTAACTTCCCATTCTCCTCCACATGCCCCTTTTTCCCAGTGCATTGTGGGAGCAATAAGGAATCTGTGGTTAAAGGAAGTGTATTCTGCTCTGCGCTGGGACTATTCGTAAAGTGTGGGAGATAATTGCCCTAATCAAGAGAGGTTAATTAGCCTGACTGTGTCTGCAACCAAGCAAGAGTGTTATCAAAGCAGCGCCGCTGGTGTGGTGGGGTGACACAGACCTCACCTCTTTTGCAATTAGGGCATCTCTACAGAGGCGATAACGCAGGGTTAAATATTCACTGTGAGCACCGCTGTGGAGCTGAGAGCAGATGAGGTGTTGTGTCAGACTCCATGCCCCCGGGAAGAGGCAAGAACTGTGTCATGTGACTGCTGGACAAGGAGCCTGATTGGCTGGTGTCAGTAAGATGTTATCAAATAAACTACCACAAGCAAGCTAGGTTTTTGTCAATTCTTTAAAGAAAAGTGGCAACACTGCAATATAAAGTAACATTTTGAATACTGTTTACTTTTATAAATGACACTGAGTGACAAGATATATTTCCAGTAAACAAAGTTTAAGGTTTCTATACTACATGTAATATAAATCAGTATTAGTGCTTGCTATGAGTGAATAAGTCAGACTTACTCATGAAAAAAAGATCTGTCCTAGTCGATTCAATCCAACTCCTCGAGTTATGTTACAAAACCCCAGCTAGTGAAGGACACTTCACTGCTTCATGAAGCTTTGCATTATCAAATCTTTTGATTTAAATTAGTGGTTTGGAGCTTGAACATAATGGAATTAAATTATTTGTAGACTATAGTTGGTTGGTTAAACTTGGTTAAACCAGAAGATTCTTCAAAACTTAATAAATTGTTTTAATGAAGCAATGGGTTCATTAGATTTTTTTTAATCCAGCTTCAATATTTATTTCAATATGTAATACATATATTGATTTGTTATGTTTTTTTTTTTAAATATTATATTTACTTCATATTTTGTTAAACAAATAATTGTTTAGATCCATATTCCACTCAATAATCTGGAATTGTTCAGTGTACAGTATGTAAACATGCTACTGTGGTGTGTTTTACTGATACACACAAGACGCTCTTGAACTGTTATGACCAGTGAAGAAAAGCGATATGATGCAGGACAGTGGTAGTTGGTCTTGGATTTTTTTTTTCCTTATACCTTGTCCTTTGCCCTTACATAGAAACCTTTAGTATTAATTCAAACATTTATGCAAATACGTTGCTTATCACAATCGAGTAAATAAATGGTTTTTTTTTTGTTTGTTTTTTTAACAACTTTTTACCAACCCGATTCGAGGATAAAATTTTTGTAATAAAAATTGTGATTGCAATTTTAAATGTGACTGCCATGCTTGTAGTGTTTAACAATGTGACCAAAATGTTTTTATTATATATTAATAAATTAATTCTAATGAATATTATTAAATCCTCGTAATATAAAATAATTAATTCAAAACCAAAAAAGAAATCTTACTATTGGAATATTTAAAAAGTGCATTATATTTATTTTATTTGACATTTCAACTTTAGTATTAAAATAGGAAATAGTTTCAAGTATTAATTATGGACTGCAATCACATTTGCTTTTAGGAGGTCATTTTCAAAATTATGTGAGAATGTCAGAGTGAGGCTGTTGTTTATTTGTTCTTGTTTTTTGATGCATAAGTTGCTAGAAGGATGTCTCCCTTATGAGACTGAGATTTTATACCAGAAGAATGGTGGAGGAAATCAGAATGTGAAGGAAGATTCCACAGGGCAAAGGGGAGCCATGCTTGAACGACGCACTGCGGTGGATTGTTTGAAATAGTCCACACTAACGCAGCCGGCTGAACATGCCCACAGGCTATTGCCCATTTCCAAATGGCAAGCCTTCCCAATTAGCAGCACTGCACAGCCGTGAATAGATAAACACATCTGTGCCTTCACCCCTTCATTTCTAATGCTTTGTGAGAATCCACCACCTTCTAAGCCTAGCAATTATGAAGACAGGTGTGTTTTTGGCCTCTAAAGCCTCTACCGTACCCCTATCAAGACGAATCCTTGAGATGGAAGAGGCGCAGATGCAGCTGGTGACAGAGAGAGATGTTTGTTCGAAAGTAAATGGTGTCATCTCCGGCCCCCCTGTGGAGGCACGTTGCCATCACAAACAGTCTCTTAGTAAATATCACTCCAGGAAAACACTCCGTCACAGTCCATTTCAGCCCGAATATTTCACGCTGATTCATGGCTAATCTTAAATAAAGTTTTAGCAAAAGATATCCAAGAGCTACATTCCATCCAAGAGCCATGTCAGTAATAATTTTTATAGTCCTTGATGATGAATTGCATCTCAGCATTTCGAACAAAGCCAGAAAAATACGACACTGTACTTCCACAATAAAACTAAATCCTCAGACAGTTCGGGTGCTTTTGCAACACACTGTATGTTCACGGAGACGGTATATGCTGTGAGCGAGACAGAGTTGATTGTGTGTTTAGGTAGAGGTGCTGCATAGGGGAGCCAAAAGCAGGTCTGATCTATAGAGCTGTAAGTCAGAATCGATCAGGTCCAGCACATTCTGGCTCTGGGGAGATCCGGGATGGATGTCTAGGTCTCCCACAGGCTCTGAGCACAGAGGCCCGGGACTGTAAACTGAGGTTAATAAAGACAAAGAAAGGACAGGAATCTTTCTCTGTGTTAGCTGAGAGCTGTGAATTTAAATAGCTTGTGTTGCAGCACTTTAGCTATGCTATAGTTCATTCAACGTTGTTGTTTATAAACTGAAGATATATATATATATACAGTGGGTATGGAGAGTATTCAGACCATCTTAAATATTTCACTCTTTGTTATATTGCAGCCATTTCCTAAAATCATTTAAGTTCATTTAATTTCCTCATTAATGTACACACGGCACCCCATATTGACAGAAAATCACAGATTTATTAAAAAAGAAAAACTGAAATATCACATGGTCCTAAGTATTCAGACCCTCATATATTTAACTCATATATTTAACTCAGGTGCTGTCCATTTCTTCTGATCATCCTTGAGATTGTTCTATACCTTCATTTGAGTCCAGCTGTGTTTGATTATACTGATTGGACTTGATTTGGAAAGCCACACACCTGTCTATATAATACCACCTGAGATCCTCTTGGTAACACTCAGGGGCTCCCAGCCCTCTAACGGATCTCAAAGGATACATCGTCTCAAGATACTAGCATCAGATGCTCCGCCATATCCAACTGCCGGGGGGATCGGAGGACTCACAGCATCTACTATATAAGGTATACTGGAGACATATATACCAAGCCGACTGAACAGGTCCTACTCCGGCTCTTCAGCTCTGTTAGAGGTGAGAACATGGGTAGAAACCGGTTCAACATGTAAGCTAGCGAACGTGTTCGGGGTCGCCCAACCTGCAGCTCTACAAATGTCAACAAGCGAGGCGCCACGTGGCAATGCCCAGGATGACGCTACACTTCTGGTCAAATGAGTGCATACTCTGAGGGGACAGGGTGCACCCTGAGCCTGGTATGCCAGGGTGATGGCATCCACTATCCAGTGGGCCATCCTCTGCTAGAAGGCTCACTGGGGGAACGCATATTTGCGCAGCCCCTGAGGCCAGCTATGTAAGGCCAGAGCATAAAACCACTTGCAAACAGGTCTACCTGTGCTGCACTGAAAAATCAACTGGACCGTCAGGGGATGGAGTCTCCATTCTCCAGGGAGCACTTGGGCTTGAGACAGCTTGTTGGCTGTCTTTTTGTAAACACCTGGAATATGAATGGCGCGAAGCGACTTCAGATGCTTCTGAGTCCATAGAAGGAGGTGGCGTGCGAGCTGCAACATTCGATAGGAGTGTAGACCACCTTGAAGGTTGATGTACGCAACGGTCGAAGTGTTGTCCGTGAAGCCGTTGCCATATGCCCCAGGAGCCTCTGAAATTGTTTCAATGGAACCGCATCCCTGTTCTTGAACGTATTCAAGCAAGTCAGCAGAGACTGAGCACGCTTTTCTGTAAGGCGCGCTGTTTGGGCCAATTCCAAGGCCAATTCCATACCAAGAAAAGAGATCCTCTGCGCCTACAGGCCTGGAAGGGGAGCGACGGGTTACCCTGCCAGGAGGTAGAAGCCTGCGGATACAGTTACCTCCAACAGAGCTCTCAACCTGGGAGACCCCTGTGCAGCCCCTCGCTACTCCACCGTCAAGGGTGGTGAAGGAGGATGAACCACTTGATAGCTTCCTGGCAGTAAAAAGTGCCTTCCACGACCAAGTAGGCTCATCATGCACTTCCGGGAAGAAAGGCACCGAAGTGGGCCTCTGTACCTCAGTACAGGGCACACCTCAGCACCAATCATGCTGCCTCAGAGGCTCAGGATGCTGTAGAGGGTTCCACTTAATCCCGATTCCCCTGGCAGCCTGGGAAAGCATAGCAACCAGTTCCGGATCAGTATCTGGTATGGTTGAGTGTCTATCGGACACCGCTCCAAAACCAAATGCTTCATTGCCAGAACCGCACTCTCCTTCCGATGCAGTAACCGACATCTGATCATCAGGGGGAGCTCCAAAATTTAAATCTGACACCATTTTGATCAATCAAGCTGCCTAATGGAGACTCCAACAGTGTCGGAGTGCGGGCGACAGGAGGCGTTCTCCGAGGAGAGTTCCCGACTGTCACTGTAAGGCTAGCCCTCTCCCCTCCGGAACCGGAAGCTCCACAGACGCTGCCAGCCCGAGCCCCAGAACGCGAAAGAGGAATAGGGAATCCCTTTTCTAAGGTCATGTCAGTAAGCCTTGACCGCAACTCTGAGATAGTCATCTTCCTGCATGAGAAACATGAGCTATCATACGCTGCTCTAGCATGCTCAATGGCCAGGCATGTAAACAAAGTGTGTGACTTTCCGGTGACGCCAGGAAACGGTCACATCCAACAACACACTGATGGTAAGACATTCCTCATTAAAGGAAGCCGCTTTAAAAGGACGTATCTTTTAGCTTTGCTCTTTGGTGAACGGCTGAAGCAAACAGGGAAGATGGCCGCTCGGTAAACAAATGCCGATAGTGCACTACAAATGTTACATCCACTCGACTGGAACCACCGTCGCTACGTCGCCACCGTCGCTAACACCAGCCTTTCTCCGTCGCAGAGTAGCAGAGCAGGGCTTTATGGCAGAGTGACCAGAAGAAAGCCTCTCCTCAGTGCAAGACACATGAAAGCCTGCATGGAGTTTGCAAAAAAAACACCTGAAGGACTGAAGATGGTGAGAAATAAGATTCTCTTTTCTGATGAGACCAAGATAGAACTTTTTGGCCTTAATTTTCAGCGGTATGTGTGGAGAAAACCAGGCACTGCTCATCACCTGCCCAACAGAGTCCCAATAGTGAAGCATGGTGGTGGCAGCATCATGCTGTGGGGGTGTTTTTCAGCTGCAGGGACAGGACGACTGGTTGCAATCG
>JAUCNO010000152.1:8531252-8547249 GCA_032353835.1 Enteromius viviparus
ATCTATCTATCTATCTATCTATCTATCTATCTATCTATCTATCTATCTATCTATCTATCTATCTATCTATCTAATATTTATATACTATTTGTTTTCCTGTTTAGAGTTCAGAATACATATTTGAAACCGTTTTTGCAGTACACAAAATAATAATAATAAAAATGCTATGTTATGTCTCACCAGATTATTGCTGAAGATGCCAGTGCAGACTTCTCCTCTGCAGCATCTGTCACCATTACCATCATTGACAAGAATGATAACTTTCCTGAGTTTGAGAAGGATGCTTATGAGTTTTCTGTTGATGAACACTGTGCGGATGGAGAAGTTCTAGGCCCTGTTACTGTAAGTGCATCTTCTATTTACTCATGCTTACTCATATTTCTCATGGTGACTAAGATGGATTGATCTGGACGCTGACTAATGTTCTGGTTTGACAGGCAACAGATAAAGATGCCTTGGATGATGGCAAACTCACTTACAAATTGATGCCCGAAAACCTGTATGTTGTACATTCAGTCTGCTATCATTTGGTTAGACTTAAGTGCTAAAGTTAGTTAGTCATTGCAAGTGTGCCATAAATCATGTTGTTTTCTTTCTTTTCTTAAACTGACATCAGCCGGGAGATTTTCGATGTTAATCCAGATACTGGAATTATCTTTGTAAAGAATGGACAGCGTCTTGACAGAGAAGGCACCAATTCCTACTCACCCACCCTGCAGGCCAGAGATTCAGCCGGCAATATTGGTACCACTGTTGTGGTGATCAACATTCTGGATATTAATGATCAGACACCAGAGATGAACAGAGAACTTTACGAAGCCTTTGTAAAAGAAAACCAATTGTTTGAGCTTGGAATCCAGGTAACTTTATGAATGAACTTTATGATTGAAAAAGCAGCATATGCATCTGAAATGATGAAGAGAGATTGTGTGAATGTTTTGAATGCCTCTGTAACATAAGTTTGTCTTTAATGGAAGACCTTTTTTTGATAGGCTAGAGACGGGGATGACCCAGAAACAGCAAACAGCAAAATTGAGTACAGTATTAACGACAGCCCATTCAGTCGTAACTTTTCAATAGACAAAGACACTGGTTTGCTTAAAAACAATGGTCTATTGGACCGTGAGGCTATCGACCCTGAACTAGATGGTATGATTCACTTGGTGGTGATCGCTTCAGACTCGGGTAATCCACGCCGGTCCTCCTCAGCCAGTGTGGCTATCAACGTTGGGGTGAGAATGCACATTAGAGATTAATTTGACTATTTATTGATCCCTTCGCAATTATATGTATACATTTAATTTTATATAGCCTACATTTGCAAATGTAAATACATTTACTAAAACAGATGTGGAAATGTATTTAATAATTAACTTTTTTTTTTTTCTTTCTATTTTTCCCAGGATGAAAATGACAATGCTCCAAAGTACCTTGATCTTGCTCCCTATGAATTTAGTGTAAAGGAAAGTGAAAAGGGCAAGTAACCAGTGCTTTTTCCTAACAAATGCCGTCATGATTGTAAGTGACTGTTTTAAGTGAAAATTTCCAGAAACTTTTTTAAAGAACAGGCAACTTTTTGTCTCCCCTCTATAGGCATATTTGTTGGCCTTTTGCGGGCTCATGATGCCGACCAATCAGACTTCTATAACCGTATCATCTTTAGCATTACTGGTGGCAGTTTTGGAAGTTTCATAATATTTTCTGAGGTCATCACTGAAGGATACAGGGGAAGAATCACTGTTGATCCTGCAGTTGAGCTGGACTATGAAAGTGACCAGAAGACATATGATCTAATAGTAGAAGCCTCGGATTTGGCTGGAGAAAAGGTTGAGACTACAGTAAGAGTAATAGTGGTCGATGTGAATGACACTCCTCCTAAATTCCCATCCGACATGACCCTAAATGTAAAAGAGAACAGCACCTTGTCAATGCCCTTGGACACGATCAAAGGCACAGATGTGGACACTAAGCACTCACTAGAATATGAGCTTGTATCTACTGAATGCCAATGCAGTGGCTCCAAAGGTCCATGTCCCGAAGAGTGGTTCAAAGTTGAGACTAACGGTGAAGTGATAACAAATCCTGACCATGATATTGACTATGAGAAATGTGACAAAGTGTTTTTGACAGCGAAGGTGATTGATGCTTTAACTGAGAAGGGGAGTGAAAGTACAGAAGGTACGTTCTTGCTTCTTATTGTCCATTAAAAAGTGCTTTCTTTCTGCGCTCTGTTCTTCATAGTATGTTCTGGTGTTAAAGGCATACATTATCCCCAAAATGTTCCAATTCTTGTTATTCTTGTTATTATACAAACACAATCATTTATGTGAACTGAATTAGGTATAAGTGATTTCAAACGTATATAAGAAAGAGAAAAAAAACAGGACTTGCACATCCTGTGGATGAATTGTTTTTTTAGGTGCCCAATTCCTTTAACTTTTTTGTATTTTCTAATTTCCCCACATTAACCAGTACATAATCATTTTGGCCTTTATTGAGTGCTTGGAATATTAAGAAAATATTGTTCGTTACTTGTAGGAACTGTCACTATTAATATTGTGGATATAAATGACAACGCCCCAGAGTTTGTGCAGTTGCAGGACTTCTATGGTAAACAAAAAATATATTAAATAAATAAATAAAAACATAAAAGCTTGTAATATGAGAAAATGTATAGTATTTATGCAAAACGTTTGAAATATTTCTGCTTCTCTAGTTGTAGTCATTGAGAAAGTTGAGCAGGGCACATCTGTCGGCAGAGTTTATGTAAGTGTAACAATTTAAGGTCTCTTTATGTGTCACATTTTGTGTGGATTAATACACATTTGGGCTGTTATGTATTTTTAAAGTATTTTTCCCGGGTTTGTTTTTCTCTTACCTTGTTTTTCTCTTAAGGCCACAGACAGAGATACAGGAGATAACAAGAAAACCAAATTTGATGTTACCCAAATTAACTTTGTCAACAGTGAAGGGATTATTACCCCAAACATTACCATATTTCTCTATGCTGACTCGGCTGATCAGGTGGATGCTGATGGAAGATTCAGTGCACATATAAGGTGAGAAACTAAAATTCCTAACCTGGTTGTAATTTACGAATCACAAAATAGAAACGAATGTGCAACAGGTCAAAATGAACTAAACTGGAGGTAAACAAGCACATGTCTCTTTATAATGTCCAGGTCCGATCAGGCAATGCAAAGTAATAAAAGAGGAAAGTACATAGTCCAGGTGAAGGCGTTTAACACTGATCCATATCTCAGTTCCATATCCGAGGTTGAGGTACGGCATTTTTACCCCTACAGCTTCTTATTAATTCATTCAGTATTTTGAATTTTGGTCATTTTGTAATTGTAAATTGTGTTGTTTTGCAGCTTCTCACAGTTGACAGCTCCTACAGAGTCAGTCTTAGATTTAGTGCATCTGTGACTGAAGTCAATGAGAATTTACCACAAATCAGAGCGTAAGAGTTGCACTTTAAAGTTGAATCTGAAGTTTAAGTTTGAATCTGTTGATGTGTGTAAAAGTCTTGTTTTAAAGGACAGTTAGAGGATGATTTATCATTATTATACATTTGATGTATTTTAAAAAAAGAAAAAAAAGTGTGTGTGTGTGTTTTTTTTCTTTTCTACAGGATTCTGATAAGTGCTACAAAAGCAACGGTTGAAATCTCCAGTGTGCGTACTGAGTCAGTTACCCGGTAAGATTCAATTACCTGTGGTGTCACATATACAAGTATACATACAGGAAACTAAACTGAATCCCACCAAACTCATGGAATATCTGAATTTATCATTGTGTTCCTGTTATAATATGTATAATCCAGCAGGTGGCGTGTACACCATAGACTAAATCCAAGTCAGTTTGTATTTTCTCTCCCAAAGAGACTTAAAATTCCCTGTTTATTTATTGTCACATCTGTGCTATTGTTATTAAGCAAATATTCAAACCCGTCATAAGGCATAATTGCAGACATTGGAATTAATTTGGGCAAGAGACCAGCAAAACTATATCTACACTGTAAAGAAATTCCATCTATTTCAAATTAATGTCAGCAACTTCAGTTTTTAAGTATAATCAGCTTAGTCGTATAAGTCATTTTAACTTAAATTATATTTAGCTGACTTAAAATCAAGTTGAAACTCATATAATATGCAGAGCAATTTGAAATTGGTCAACATATGTTGACGAGTTTATGTAAAAACATAAGCTGTGATGATTCACTGATCATCATTTTTACAATGTATTTACACCATGTTTCTATTACTGCTCAAGGCACCCAAGAATTTGTCAATATTTATTTCCCCAAACCTGTATATACCATTTTTATATATAGTCACTGTTTTTATTGGTAACTAATATATATATATATAATACTTAAATTAAAATACAATTACAATATTTTTCATGCATGTATCAGATGGTTTTATCTAAAGATGAAAAAATAAAAATAAAAGATGTGTAATATACAGTGCCAGGTTTATTCGACAACTACTTAGGAATAAATATATAAATCTTAGATGAAAACATTAAAAATGACTTTAAAAATAAAAATCAGGAATGTTGCTTTGGCAACTAACTAAAATAAAATAAGCTAAAGATCAGCTTTTAAAGGTATTACTAAAACTGAAATTCAATTAAAGCCACATTTAAAATGTATGTATTAGAAACTAATACAAATGACAGAAGCACGTAGCAAAATTACTAAATGTAAAATGAAAACATAAAATGCTAATTAAGTATATGCTGTGATAGCATATAAATCATACAAGAATTATGTTCTTCGCAGAAATGAAGTGACAACCATTTTGGATTCATATTTTGTGTTCCGAAATGGCACAGCTCTTAACTATGATGAAGTGACCTCAATCCTGAATTCAGAGGAGGTCTATAAGGAATATGGATACCAACTAACTCAGCTTGGATTTACTGGCATTGTGAGTAACCCTAAAAACTCACTGTTCAACACATTAAGCTTTATATTTTTTACCATTTCTTTTTTACTTTCCTTAACAGTCAACAACTGTTACCGAGACTACAGGTATGAAAACAGAGGTGTTCATCATGATTGGTTTGATGGCTGCACTGGCGATTGTTCTAGTTGTAACAACCACCTCTCTCGTGTGCATCAGAAGAAAGTAAGATTGGCTTAATTACATTTATGTTTCAATTAAAAAAAACACTGCTTTGCATGATGCTCTTGGTACATCTTATCGGTCTCTGTATTGTGCTATTTATTTGTATTTTCCCTTTTTAAATAATTTGTAATGTTTAAAGGGCTAAAATGAGCCATCATGCCTATAAAGTTAGATGAAGTGAACTTGCATGATGCCTCCTGTCAGACCGGTTCCTAATATCAGGCATGAAGCCAGTATAATTGAATTCAGGAAGACCCTTTAAACTCAGTCTGGGTCACACACATTACAAATCTGTTAACCAGATTCAGCAGATTAAAATAGCTCTTCTTGATGTGCACCCACACACATATGCACAAGATTTTCCATCCTGACTTAGAACCGCATCAGATTTGCAACTTAACGCTACTGGTTTCTTTCTACCTTTTAGCTACAGGAGGAAACTAAAGGCAGCCAAAGCCATGAATTCAGCAGCCACAGTGGTCATAGAGAATCAGAAGTCTGGCCCTATTGTTCCTGGAACCAACAAATACACCAAAGAAGGGTAAGAGATGAACTTCACAGGCTGTCTAAAATATTGTCCCTTTATATAATTTTGAACAGGGATTCAGCAGCAGGCTGGTGTGAGATTGTCTGATATGTATTCCACAGAGCAAACCCAGTCCTGAATATGAATATTGACACGGCTACAGACCTAGGCTTTGATGAAGATGGTTCCAGCGCAGACAGAGAGAGGTATCATGAGTGTACACTGTAAAAACTATGGGGAAAAAATATGAAAAGATGTCCATACTGTTGATGATCTTACTGACTCACCAACAAGCATGTCTCATTTGATATCGTCACTATTATTATATTTTAAAAGTGTGCTGAATTACCAATATAATATAATATATTTAATTACTAGGATATTAATTTATTAAAATAGCAGTTTGGGGTCCGTAAGATTGTAAAAGAAGAGTTTTGAAAGAAGTTTTGTAAAGAAATGTTTTATGTTTATATTGCATATATATTTATATTTATTCATTATTTAGTCACCTGAATGACAAAATATCTTACGAACATCATTCCTATATTCTTATGGCTTCTACAAATCCATTTAAGATATAGCATACCATTTGTCCACGATCCATGCTGGGGTTTTCCATGACAGCATCTGTTTGCACTGATCTGTAGGCAATGGTAGATTATTAGTTTCAAATGATGTTGTGATATTGGTGATCCCATATTTCTCTGTATCCCACTTAGCGATACTACTACTAAATGAAATATGAATGTTTCTGATTTCATTTCAAGTTACACAACTAGTTCAAAATGTCCTTATTGGTAACTGATTTCCTCCGTAATGCCCCTCAAGTCTTTATACAGGAGACTTGCTTTGTGAGATTCTGATTATGTGTGTATGCTGTGTGTTTGTTCTGTTTTAGCCTTAATTCCCTGGACTACAACATTGATATGACCATGACAGAGAAAGACACTATGCCAATGATGGTAAATGTACTATTAAAACAAAAGATAATATACAGTGTTGAGCAAAAGTCTGAGACCACTAGTGAAAATCAATATATTTTAAGAAACAATTAAATGAAAATATAACACGAATTGGAAAATTTCTTTCCATTTATCATGTCACCTTTTCGCTTTTTATTAACAGTAGCACCTCAAGCTTCCAAGTTTGTGTAAAACTTCTTTAGCATGGTTTGAGGCATTGTCACTTCTTTGCTTTTTTGATCAGTAACAGGTATAAAATATTTCCCCTAAAAATAAACCCTAAAGGTCGAAGTGCTCAAACATAGATTTTCAATGTGATGGCAGACTTTTGTATTCCATAAAAAGCACATTTTTCTATAAATGCTGGGGACACAACAGCAAAAAAGACTTAATATGTTTTTTTTTTTTACTGATAACTCACATTGTTTGTTTTCCGGCAGGTAATTCAGGAGGAAGAGGAGGAGGATGAAAGGAGTGAATCTCCATATATTGAGCCTCTAGGTGCTGCACTTGCTCTGCGAGAAAAGCGGAGAGGAGCAGACAGTCCCAGTCTCACTTTTGCAAACCCTTCCATAGACACCACTGATCTCTAACATTCAGCCTCTGACCTCCACCTATTTGCCATTTTATGTGATCCTGCCAAAAAGGAGAAAAGACTCAATTCCACAGTATATTCTATCGGGGCAAACCCCAACTTTAAAGTAAAATCACCAATGCACTTTGAAATGTAAGACAAAAAGTAATTCAGCAGTAATTCAAACAGTATTTTGAAGTAAAATTTTACTTGCGTTATTCTCCATTATTTTCCATCATGCTTTTTGGATTCTCTAATATGTAATTTTGTCATACAGAAGAATGGAACTCGCTTAAAAAAGAGATTATTTTTTGTATTAGAAAACCTAAACTGCATTAACAGAAAATAAAGTAAAGCTGCTTTTGTATCCTGCCAAATATTACCTGGCACTAGTCTGCTAAGTTTAAGTCTGAGTCAAATCAAGTAAAAAAAAACTCACCTTGCTATGCTAGATTGGTGACCAGGGTGTATATAAATATAGTTAAATGTCTATATATGGTGTATTATTAAATGCTCTTAGTGTAATCGTTCAATAGCATGTTATGTGAATAAAAAAACAACAACAGTTTTTGTATTTTGCACTAATAAAATGTATCAAGTTTTTAAACTGAGACACAAATCAAGTTTGCTTTTCCTTTGTAGACATGATTTAATTTCAAAACTGTTCACTTTACAGTTCTCACAACAGTCACAAAACATCACAGGGAATGTAAGGCTTGAAGGTGTGCTTGTTATGGGTGTGTTGAGCTGAACTGCAAATACAAGACAAATCCATTTCATATTACAAGATTATACAAAAGCCAATAGAAAAAGAAGGATCCGAAACTCGAAGAACACCAAACATTTCACTTTTGAAAAAAATCAGAGACATCATCTATTACTTGTTGCCTGTAACACCAAGGTCATTTTTGCCTAATACACAGTACTTGGTACTGTCGCTCTATAAATGTATTCCTTAAGTATACAAGATGACTTCATATATACATGTTTGAAATATATAAATATTAAAGATAAAATAATTAGTGTAAAATATTGTAAAAGGGCCCTTTAAAAATGATCCTCACTGACCACAACAACATCAGAGTAGCACAGAAGCAAGCAAAAAACACACTCAAAGCAACAAAGCTGGTAGGAGCCATTTTAAAATCAAGAGCGAAGAGAAATTAAGACGACTGTATTTGTGTGCTGTGTATCAAACCAAACCAAAATCAATGATTATCCATATAGGGGCTTCTTGTGATGCAGTGTCATTTAAAAATGTCTTTAAAGGGGCATTATCAGTGCACAAAGTTTGGAAAGATTGTCTATTACAATTTCTTCTTTAGTTTTCCTCATCTTGACGTGGTCTTGAACAACAACTTGGCCGCCGGATGTTCCTCAACCACTGGCGAAAATGATTCTCCCGACGCCGGCCACTCTGCTCCATCTTTTCCTCACTTTGTCCTTTCTCCAGGCTGCTTTCTCCAAGGTCTGATATTGGGGGGGGACTGGAAGGGATCGACATAGATGTTTCGGTCGGGTTTGCTGGCAGATCATCTGTAGGAGAGGGCAATTCCAAAGGCTGCTTCTTCTGCTTCTTTACCTGTTTCTCCAGGTGCTTCTGGATGGCCGTGCCCAGCACTGCCACTTCCACCACCGCACCATACACCTCCCAAGTCATTCCCTTTTCATCCCAGCTCACCTCCTGCACAGGTTCTGGGATTTCTTCTGGTGTGACCCCGATTCGTGGTTCAGGCTCGGGAATAAACTCAGGTGCGGTCAGAATGATCGGGGTCATAGGAGCCGTGGCGACTGAACGGAACTCCACCTGAAAGCCCACCTGCATTTCAGCATCTTTGGTCTGGGACACATCTGTACTACACTTGTTGGCGAGTTTTCCAAAGGTGCTTGGAAAGAGGAATGCTCCGGAGCCTTCGGGAGGAGTCATGGGGCTGGTGGCCACCGACTGGTACATCACCTCCAGGCTAACCTGGGTTTGCACGGTCTGTGTGCTTCCAGGAGATCGAATCAAGGTCAGCGTATCGTGCAACGGCCGTCCGGAATCCTTGGACTCAGCTGATTCGGTTTTCTTCAGTTTAACTTCCACATCTTTAGGTTTTGTGGACTGATCTATCAGACTGCAACCATTCACTTCCATGGCTGTGCTACTTGCCGTGTCTGTTTTCTGTGGGGTGCTTGAACCTTTGCTTCCAGAGTTTGTCTCTTTGCTACTATCCCCTGGATCTCCAGGCAACCTAGACTCCTCGTTGGTGGTATTCTGCTCAGTGGAAACGTGGCTCATGACGCTGGTCTTCTCGACTTGACTGACTTCAATCACGTTCGCCACAACTATTGAACCATCGAGACTCTCTTCCTCAGTCGCTCCTTCACCTTTAACTGAAGAAACAGTCTCGGGTTCAGCAGCACAGCTGGAAGTCTTCTGCTCCATAAACTCCTCATCCTCCTCGTCCTCTAAAATGCAATCATGGTTGGTCACCAGTATGGTAATCTCCTGGTCCAGGCTTTGTTGGCCAAATGGCGAGCACATCTTATCTGCTGGTTTCTCTGCTTGGTTAAGACTCCTCTCTTGTTGGCACGCTGCTGGAGGTGGTTCATCGCTTTCGACTGCTGTTTGAGTGGAAGGTAATTCTTCTAATCGCTGCTCATGTGGATTTAGTGGCTTGATCTGATCTGATGTAACCTCTTGGTCAGGTTGCTCCTGGATGCTTCCGCAGATCTCCTTTTTGACTGTGGTCTGTGGGTTTTCATCAGTTATGTTATCGTTCATAAGGGGCGAATAGTCATCAGCATTTATACTTGTGCTGGTCCCCGAGCCAACTTTCCAAACTTCACTTTCTGTCAGAATAGGACCCTCCATGGGTTCAGAGATGGTTTTGTGTCGATCTGGGAGAGGGGGAATAGAACGTCTGAGCTTCACGGTCTCAAGCCACTGAAGGTTTTGCTGGAAAATATTCACATAAATGCATTAGTGCATTAATGCAGGTTCAATGAATGAAAAAAAGAGCCCTTGACATGCATTAATGATGGCACACGCACACACACACACACACACACACACACAGTCCTTTTTGAATACAGCACATTAGGTTAAAATTCATTTCAAGTCTGATTGTTTTGTAGTGATCTCAGGCACTGAAAATAACACTGATTTATGTTCTTAAAATATATCACAAAAAAATATACACGAACTTCAGTCTTACATGAAGAACGGTATTAACTGGCAATAAACTGAGATCCAATTTTACCATGGCAGCTGTATGCTTCAGTTCATCCACGCTTCCGCACAAAATTTGTAAAAAACAAAACAAAAACAAAACAAAAACTAGCAGTCACCTCTAAAAACAAAACTCTGACGGCACACAAGAGACCATTATTGAAAAACACCACAACGACACATACCTCAACTGCACAACAGATCAAACGCAGTATCCATATTTTCCATTATTTTACAGCCAGAGCATATCTTCACACTCCAAGCTCCTCTTTTAGGTGCTGGTAATGATAAGAGGCAGGCTGTAGAAGCAATGTTTTCCAGAAGAATCTCAGTGGATGGTGGTCCTTGGATTTCTCTGTGGCTGAGAGTACTGAAAGCTTCTGATTTTTAGTTTCCCTGGAAACCGGACTCAACCTGGCAGTGAGTGGTAACGAAATGACAAAGTATCTGTAGCTTTTTAATCAGAAGCAAATGATGGTGATTAAAATACATGTGTTAAAAAGAAAAAGTAAATGAAAAAATTATTTAAAAAAAAACCATGTATGTCATGTAATAAAAACTCAAATGAAATACATTTACTATGGCAGACAAGATATTAAAAGAGAGCAGGAATTATGCGTTTGTCTTGACACAGTTTAGTTTTTCTTATATAACATAATTTAAATATATATATATATATACAGTATATGGGCAGACTAAAATCACATTTAGATAAAAAAGAATAAGCTTGTTATTAAATCATCTTATTTTCTTTCCTTTTTTTTTCACAAGAGAACGATATTAGTGTTGGATGATGTAGGTCACTACACTGCTTTTTAATATTCTTTCTGAATTTTAGTGACCTGAAGGTGAAGGAATGGCTTTTTGGATTTGTGCTTTTGCTCGCACTGGTCCATTTCACCTCACCATGCCATGGAGTGTGTTTTGGAGAGCTGTATTCAATTGCCTATGTTCTCACCATAAAAAGCGAGAGCTTTTGCCAATCGCACGCTCCCACAGAATATTTGTTGCCTAGCAACCAGCCATGTACATGTAAGGGTGGGGGGGGGTGGAGTGACTATGTTCATGGTAATGGCTGGGGGTGTTCAGACAACACATGCCATAATTCTGAAAACAAGAGGTTTCTGCCTGTCATTATAGGCGAATGATGAGAAGGAGGAGGAGGTAGATAGGGATGTAAAGAGGATGGGAATGTGGAGGTGGAGAATATAGAGGAGAGGGCCAAAAGTGCTGGAGATCAACTGTAAATTAAGTCGCAGTAAGAAACCTTTTTGTTTGACGTTTGCATCTACCACAGACATGAATAATGGGTACATCTTGACTGCTTTTATCTTCAATATACAACAGAACTATACATTTAGTATTTATTAAAAAACACAAAAAGCAAAACATTTTGTTTTGTTTTTTCTGCATAGGCCAATTTTGAGATTTGGACATATGGCTGTTGAAAGTATACACACATATGCATATGTTTGTGTGTATAAATATGTATTTATAGTAGATATGTATGTATATTAATGTTTTTTTCAGACTGTTGACAGTGTTTTCTGATGTACAGAGAGATAAAGACCGATAAAGACCTTTATATATGAATAGTGTACAAATAAATTTGAGACTGGCTTCATCCAGTGTTGATGAGTAAATGAGTAAGGAGTAAATATTTGATAAGACAATGCATTATAAATAAGAAAACTAAAATATAATTGCAGTTATCAGTATAATCAGTCTATTATTTATTTTTTGTAACTATTTTTTTTTTATTAAATTTTTTTTTAGTCACTGGGGATGCCTTGCCTTAAAAAAACAGTTATGGGTATTTGTGTCCATTTAATATCTTTTATAGACACCTACACATTCTGGCATCATATGATGATTTTTTTTCTCAGTTTTACACGTCATAAATGCAAAATAAACATTACATTTTACATTTGCATGTTGATGGAACTTAAAAGGAATAGAATATTCTTGCAGCTGTCTGAAATCTAACCAAGTCTGTTGGTTACATGCAATAAGGTCTTATGGGCTGGGCAGCTGCTCTTATGGCAGGTTTGACATAAAGTACCTGACACCAAGAACATCTGCTCCTGAACTTTGCAGGAAACATTCAACACATTGATTTTAAGGGTGAAAGCAGCTTTTTCTCAACAGGTTTCCATGCATGTACTGTACAGCGAGTTATTATATATTTAGGGCTAATGCATCCATAATAAAAATGCACTCTTACTCTTTAAATTTCAACTATACATTAAACTTGATGCCAACTGTAGTACTTTGTTCCAGTTCAAGACTGATTTTAAGATGTGCAACACATTTGAAACAGGATGTACACGTAGGTGAGTAGCAGCCAACATGTGGCAAGTTATTTAAAGGGTTATTGTTCGTAATCAAAAGCATCATCTCTTGACATCCACAGGAATACTGAATAGCAGGATCTGCCCTAAGGCACTTTTGAATGAAAGTTCTTTCACTGTGGTCTATCTGTGTTAGGTTGCCATAGCAACACATCACTGATTCCCCCCCCTCCAGTGACGTGGGAGCTGAGAAAAATGATGAAAATAATAATAGAAGGGGGTTTTACTAAGAAAGTGGACGTGTTCTTGCATACTCTATATCCTTACAGTGTACTTTACTAGAATAGAAAAGAATAGATGGCCATAAAGAGACACTGCAGCAGCTGAACGGAATGTATCGTGTATTTTCAAAGCACAAGCATCTTTGAACAAACTTTGGAATATAGTTTGATTAACAACTGAAATAAAAAAAAGTGAAATGAAATCTTTCTGAAATGATCTGCATTGGAAAAATCGAGCTGGTACATTTACAAAGTTGCTAGTACAATTTTTTACAATTCAGTTCCCAAGGTTCAGATTGAATCAGTTCTGATAACAAGGAATGTCAGATTGTTTGGGCAATGCAGCATTTATTTGGAACTCAATTTGTGTCCAAAATCCTTAATGGTGTCCGATGCTTTCTCTGCAGCTGTGCCTATAGCAGACTGTGTTTGTCTGGACGCCTCCTCAGCAGCTGTTTGTATAAAACCACATACACAGAAACGAAAAAAGAGAGAGTTCCTTTAGGGAAGTATTTATATAATCTTCATGGTGCAACATGCAAAACAATAATAGTGATAAGGACAAACATCACAATCAAATTTAAGTTTAAAGAAACGAATGTAGTACAACACTAAAAAAGCTGTATAATCATGTGTACTTTATTCTGTATAGCTATATTTAACAAACTCTCTCTCTTTCTCTTTCACCTGCAGTGGTTGTTTCTTTGGAGGACTCTGCCACCTGCTGCACGGCATCTTGCGCTGCCTGAACTGAAATAACATTATCAAACACACTGCTTGTTTCTCACACTCATTGATAAAGGTCTCTAATCAGCAGTATCAAAAATGTGGTTAATGCGTGCTGAAATGGGCTATGCTCGCTCACTCTAATAAATAAATACATAATATGTTATTATTATGCCACCATTTATCACACTAAGTTATTATAAAATATATTATATGTACTACAATTACTGTACATGTAAGCTGCAATACAAGAATTACTTTTACACCTAAAACACACAAGTGCAAATAAATAATAAGATCACAAATTTGGCTCATCTTAACGTACATTTTCAGTTTTAACTAAAAACTTAGTAATTGTACTTTAAAATAATTTTCACTGAAATTTATTAAAATGATACATTATGAATCAAAATGTATACAAGTTATTATTATTTACACATTTACTTAATTTGATGGGAATTTTGAAAGAAATCAAATCTTTAAAAAGACAGCATCTATTTTGTCTACGTAAACCATTTAAAAAAAAATTGTAATAATAATATATATTATTTCTAAATAAATAATACTACATAAAAATAAAATAAAACAATCTGAAAATATAAGATTAAATATAACACAAATATAAGAATAAATAAAACACTGGGCAAAGTTTTTTAAAATCAAGCAATGCAAGCCTAGATGAGCAGTGTGTATCCGTTATTACCTGCACTGTCAGTGACGCCTTTAGTGGCTGACTGTGTTGTGTTCTTCAGCCCCTCCAGAGACTTCTTAAAGGAAGCCATGATACTGAGCACATACACCCACAGTCCTACCGGCCCGGCGTAAGCGGGACGCTGCCAGCGGGGGCCCTTAAATACCCTCTTCTGCCGGAGGGCACCACATTCCCCTGTGACTGCACATGCTAATCCATCAATGGTGCCCGGCTTATGCAGGTATGCCAGCTATTGAGCCACGGCACCGCACTCATTCTGCTACACTCAGCATGTCTGTAGAGCACTGTGTTCTGTTCTGGAGACACGGCCAGACTTCCTGTTGATAAGAGACTGGAAGAAGACGTCATTTTAGTTTCTCTGCTCGTAATATTCGTCTGGATGCCAAAAGATGCACACATTTATACAAGATACGCATTGCACTGCATAACAAAACAGTGGCAGATAATTATTATAAGCACCTGTTTTGGTGAACAAGTGAATTTTTTTTCACGTTTATGTAAATCTAGTACATTTTAGGGAAAATTAAGAAAAAAGAGAACTATAAAAAGAGATGTTTTTTTGTTAGTTTTCTTTATTTACAGAGGATTCACTTGTCTTGATTGACACAGAAACCTTAATATTGACATTTCCAGCATTGTAAAGCACATGTTGACCTGACATCCATAAACATTTCAAGACACATTTACACTAACTTTACAATCTCCAGTACACAAACGCATACATACACACAGGTACAAATTGCCCAATTCTAACAAATAATCCACTGGAATGATATCACAAGCAACTATAAAGTTACAACGTATAAAACTCTTACTTTGAAAACATAGCTTGCTTCAATATTAAATTAAAAATGAAAGTAAAATCCCACAAACAGGCATTGCACACAGCTATATATAATATCATATTTACCCAAAGATATTTTATCTCCCAATATGTTATCGGAAGATCTGAAACATCTATTACACATATAGAAATGCAGGTACACAAGTACAAAGAGTCACAATGGGAGGGCAGGTCTCGTTTCATTGGGAGGGAGGCAAGGAAACGAGACAGAGCGCCCTCCGGCAGTCAGCATAGAGCTACATCCAACACGTTACCATCAGAACATGACATTTACAATAGATCATAATAAAAGTATATATCTGATAGGAAGAACATTTCTCGGCAGGATTAACTGGAATAGATATTTATGTTTTTCTGTATTGTTGTTTTTTTTTTTTTTTGCACTTTTTTTGTTTTGTTTTTTGCAACAGGGTTTATTGTGTTAAGGATTTGTACTTGTTATTGATATAAACTTTTTGTGCTGCTGGCTGGACTTGGATTTGGAATGTGATGTTTACGCCTCTGGCTCATAATCTTGGTTGTCCTGTGAGAAGAAACAGAAAACATTATATATATATGTGTGTGTGTGTGTGTATGAGTGTACAGGTTTTTATATCCCCGTGGGGACCAATTGTCCCCACAAAGATAGGAATACTAGTAAATTTTGACCTCATGGGGACATTTGTGAGGTCCCCATGGGGAAACAAGCTTATAAAACACACAGAATGAAGTTTTTTGAAATTCTAAAAA
>JAUCNO010000152.1:8557320-8568028 GCA_032353835.1 Enteromius viviparus
CGGGAATGTATGAGAAGAAAATCAAGTCAGCCGACCTGCTATATCTAACTGATTCTGAACGAACTCGTCTTTGAGATCAACGTTTTCTAACGCATTTTTAGTCAATAAAATGTTAATACAATAGTACATAATTTGACCATTAATTTTTTTGACATTATAGAGGAAGCTGAGCTTCCCTTGCCTACTATATATCTATCTATAGAGAAACATGTTGGTCAAACAAATAATCTTCTAAACACAATGTGAGATAAATGCTCTTTTAAAGTAAACACAAAATAAAAATACTATACTTAATAAAAATAATATTATTTTTAAATAATACGGTATGCATTGTAATAGCTATATTCATCTGAAAAACATATATACAGCCTATATTCATTTCGTTTAAATAGAAAATGAATGTTTTAGTTGAAAATTAATTTTGAATTACATGCTATTCTGTTTAATCTCACAAATAATTTAAGTAAAGTCTGTATTTCTTAATTAGATCATTAGTAAGACACAAAGCACAAGTGGAACTGAGAATGTTTCCTGAGACGGTTTTAGTCCAGTACACACACACACACACACACACACACACACAACACAGTCCAGTTAGCACTGACCACCCACACACTTTCACAAGTTTCAAAACTGCTAAACGACACATTTAAACCAGCCATCACACATTTGTCTTATGACAAGAGCTGCACTCCAAATCATTTGAATGATGACTTCTTAACTGAAGAACTAGAGCTTTAAAATCTACGACAGTGGCATTGTGTTTTTATTCTTCGGCTCCAGCGGGCTTCATCCGCACACATAACTGAAACCCCACAAGCACATATGCTTCAAGCTTCTTACGCTGATTTTCCCTCTAAGTGATTTATGAGATTACTGAGTCACCACAAAGGACCAGACTCATTTTTAAGCCTGGTGGATAAAATCCGTGGAAGACCACACATGTAAATCTGTCAGGAATACCACTATTACTCAAAACCCAGAGCACTCTGAAATCAACAGTTTGTTTAAACTGAAGCTGATCTGCCTAAGTATGAAGACTGACTGACATCTCCTGCCATAGTGCATTTTTAAGAACTGTGTAAATTGCTAAGTGACCTTGGGCAAGGTTGAGAGAGAGAGAGAGTGGGGGGCTCAGCAGGGCAGAAGCTAAGTAAGACACGATACTCCCTGTGGGATAAGCTGCCCTCAATTACATGTCATGTGTTATGAGGTGAAGGTGCGTGTATGAGGTGTACAGCCCTCTGATATTCATCTACTCACAGAGACTTCATTATTTGTCTAGTATCATGTATTTCTCATGGAATAAAACCATGTCTGATGGTCTTTGTTTTGTTAACAACTTCAAATAATATATTATTATGGTGTAGTGTTCACTACATTTTCTATACTTTAAATAAGTTAAACTGATTAAAAAAATGTGACAACTTTTTAATGTTTATATATTTAAAATAACTTTTTCATGCAATGTAGAACGTGGGTTGATTTAATGATTATATACAGTATATATTTATAAATGATTAAATCAACCTTCATTCTACATTACATAAAAAATTGTAAGGGTTTGGTCAGGTATATAATAATAAATAATAATAATGAGCAGAGCATACGTTCATGTCACTGGGGAACTCGTCCTTCTTCACCAGGCCGGTGGCAGCAGCGATGTTTCCGGCTCCAGACATCACAGCTCCTCCCAGCTGAGAGGCCTGCTCCTTTGTCTTCTCAGCCACTGACAAATGATGAAACACAGAACGTTTTAAACAGACACACAAGCCATTTTCAGCAGAGACACATCAGTCAGAAGTCAGAAATTCAATATTTATTTGGCAACACAAGAAAAATGGGAAATTATCTGAGGCTATTGTCTGCAACAATGTCAGTGCAACAGATTAACAGTTATTGGATTTAATTTCACTGAATAAAGTAAGTTTATATGTGATACTGTTATGACAAGAAAAAACTGGCTCAGATTAAATTACATTAATAAATGGCCATTTGCATTAAATACTGTCATCAATTTAGTTACGATAAACCTTTTTATAGTCTTGCTGTGAATGTGCATACTATGCATGAAAAATAAACAAATTATATTGTATTATAAAAAAATATAATTATATTATTATAGATTTACGGTTATTGTTTCATAAAAAATCTAAATAACAGATGTATTATTATTATTACTACACACATTTTATTTATGAAATTGACTGTTGACTATGTGTTTTTTATAAATATAATGTATAATGTTACTGTTTGAAATTATTTACAAGAACATATCTATTAGTATGCCTTAATTAGTTTGTTTTAATATATATATATAATGTTTTCATTTAACTTTAAGTTAACTTTTTATTAATTGACTTTTCTCAAATATTTAATATTTTATGGGTTTATTTCATGTTTTATTTTTTGGGCTCAAGCAAGAAATCAAAAGTTAATCGTACTGAAAAACACTCCTCTTGTTTTTCATCTGTCCTAGACATATAACCTTCTGAAATATCAGCTAGGCACAGAACTATTTGTCTCAGTTCCACTTACTGGCTGTAAGCCATGCCCTTTGAGCACATTAAATGAGACGTATTCATTATTCACAAGACAAAAGACTAAAGACTAAAGAACAATTTACAAAATCACCTTACCTGTTGCGACGCTGTCTTTGGTCTTGTTGCCTGCAAGCACACAAAAAATACTTATCTAAAAAATATACACAACAAGTCCACAACAACAGAAACACACATTAAATTAGCCCCTGTTAAGGAACTGTGATACGCTTGAAAGTAGGTACATGATACAGGCAGGTAATGAGTAGAAAGACAATGTGAAATACAAGCACGGAACTCCCAGAGTAGCTTCATTTAAAGGTTCACTGAAAAATCATTAGAGCTAATAGAACCTGTATCTCAGACCTGTCACCTTAACCGACCTGCTTGAGTGAACTACAGCTCTGAAACACTTCCTAGGAAGGGAGTTACCATATACTGTACTGGTAAATGGCAGTGTGTGTCTCAGTATGATTCGTACAAGAGAGAGGAGAAATTACTCTTGAGCAAAAAGATGTTTTAACAAGAGTCATTCACCCGTGACTCATTACAGCTGATGTGTTTCATCTACAGCACTTGAGTCATTATAACAAATTTGCTTCTTAAAATGGGAAATACTTGCTCATGAATGCACAGTGTAACAGAAGTATCATTCTAGATAAAAAAGAACAGACTGTAAGTGCTTTATCAGGACTCATCTATGACTAAAGGAAATGTATATAACTTGACTACATCTTTCTGAAAAGAGCTTCTAATATGAGTTGCTAATATCATGTTTATTTCATTTCCTTTTATTTATTTATTTGGAAAAAAAAGAAAATGCACTATTGCATTACTGTTGACCATTTTAAAATATAAAACATAATATAATATAATGTATGTCATATATATATATATATATATATATATATATATATATAGACAGATAGATAGATAATAAGGTTAATATATATATACATATATATATGTTCAACAACACACAATTTGCATGTATGGAGGGGCGTGGTGGGGCATAACAAACAATAACCAACAACTACTCACAGCAGGCAATACACAGCTTAATATGAGGATGAGAAGCCACTCAGGAAATAAATGTAAAACTGACAGGAAATTAGACAAGCATAATAGCAGTGGGACAAAACGAGTCAGTGACATTAGCAGAAGCCTTTTCCTCTCTTTAGGCTATCCTCAGATGGGTTGGTGGCGCATGTGCGTGAAGGAGTGCATCTGCTGTCCAAGGTGGAACAAGAACCTATAAGCTACCCATCACCCCTCCTCCACACGCTAACACACTCCCACAAGGCCGTTCAAGCATGGCGTCCCAGGTCACCGCGGTTGTCCAACCTAAGTGCAACCCACCGCAAAGAAAATGATGGCAACCGTACAAGACGATCTGCGAAGCAACCACAGATGGACTTGAGGTATCTGGGCTAACTGTCTCTCTTGGGACGCTGGTGGCACAGATGTGAGGCTTTTTTATGTGAAGGGATTCTATTATTCATTCATCCGAACATCAAAACAGAGGAGTATGAATGAGTGTTTGCGCTGGGCACTTAAACACAAATGCCCTCTCAGTCTCCAATTACAGCAGGTCAGGATACTAGATCAACGTCTCGTCTTACTGATCAAAGCACACGGCAACAAGATGAGCAAGCTAGAAACATTTCAGATATGATTGGAAAGACAATTTTCCTTTCTTTCAGCTCTATATGGCATAAAATAAAAGAATTTGGACTGTCGTCCTTGTTTGTTTTTATGCAGGGAGCTCTTTTTCACGGCCGCTGTGCGTATAGAGGTATATGAGCTCATGGAATTGTGTGACATGTGGCCTGTAAGGCTTTTTTCCAACCCGATAGGAGATCAGAGAGATGCTGGACCAGCTCCAGAAGTCAACCATCTCACACGGTGTTATTTCACTCTCAAATTAGCATGTGCATTAAGAATCCCCTTATAAGATCGGGTTACACAAAATGGATTTTCTCTGTATAGTTTATGCTATTCTGGAATCAATATCAGTCCAGTGTTGTAAGTGCATTTAATTTTCCAGATGTAAAATCCATTGATGATTAAAGAGGCTTTTTCAGGATGCTGTGTGCTAAAGAGTGATGACAACTATACTGAAATGAGTGGGCAAACAGGACTGTCACAGCATTCGTTGTGAGAAATATTGAAACGTTGAGTGATCTAGTGTTCACAATAAACCATGTAAATTGGAAACATCTACAGAGGAGGGCTTTTGACAACTTTACATGCCAAAGACCCTTGATATAAAACATTGATATTAACTTTCATAATCACTACTTAACAAGCTATATTTGAAAAAAATGGTTTTAGGATTTAGACTATAGATTAAAAAGGTTGTTTCTATAATTTTATATATTTCTATATTTTCATTAGAAATTATGTAATATCTTTTAAGACAAAACATTTTATTAACCTTTTATTACATCAAGGCTTTAGGTAAGACATTAATATCAGGTTTTGGATATTTTTCCGTGTAAATGTTTGATTGTTAAGGACCTAAAATATGATGATATTCTTGGAAAGGACCACGTTTTTAAAATAAAAAGCTATATATTATAATGCATAGAACCCTGTTTATATTGAAAGCTATATATGTAAAAGACAAAGTCTAACCCAAAATAAATTATTGAAATGTTTCAAGATACTTCTATAATATTTTACATTTATTCGTAGAGTGCTTTCCACAAATAATTGATAGAAACACTGCATTTATAATAATCTTTATTCTAAAACTGTTATTCAAAATAATTCTCAAGATCCTTAGAGACCCGATCAGGTCCAAAAATACCCACTATGTACACAAGAAATGTGGCTCTATAAGGCTGGTTAAGAAAAAAAAATTCAACAGGACTTGGTAGACGTAAGAGGCCTGGAAAACCCCACCCAACATCCCAGCCAATCACAAAATTACACAATAGTGGCTGAACCTATAGCAATGCTCTGAGAAGCGGCAGTGAAACAGATAGCAACCCCCTCCTGGCCCTCAGGCTCTGAGCTTCGTGGTCCCTCCCACTCCCACCGAGCTCACGCTTGATTCGTGATATGCATGCATTAAAAAAAAGAGCATTATATGCTCCATATCTTACCCACAAACATCACGCCTTCCTTGGTCTTCTCTGCAGCCACCGCAACGCCTTCCTTGGTCTTCTCTGCGGCCACTGCCATACCTTCTTTAGCTTTAGAAAGCCCCTTCATTAAAACATCCATCTTGGCCCCTCTGCATCCAAGAGAGCAAGTTATGAAGAAGCACACAATGAAAAACAGGGTTTGTGTTGCACTGTATATGACAAATGTGGGTTAATTTGGTATTGAGAGCAAGTGTGTGTGCTAATAGCAGGCTGTCAGTCGTACAATAAGGAGTCTAATTTCCCTGAAGATAAAACGCCCATACAAGCTCACACAATGAGATGAGAACATTCACACCATCAGCTGACATTATTTTTCAGCTTTAACAGCAGGAGGTGTTCTCGAGATGTTCACAAACTCATTAATTATTACTCAAACGGTTTATTTTTTACTGAGCATCTATACGGGGTTCTGAGAAACAGATTTTAAGGCTTGAGTAAATTAAAAACGGCACATGCATTTTTGCTTTACATTGTCGATTTTAAACATTTCATAGAACGAATGCACTGCTATAATGAAGAGCAACGTGTCTCGACACAGTGTTTCAGAAAAGACATTTCATTTTAAACGCAAACAGAATTTGAATCTTGCACTTCACTTTTACAATATGGTGTCACCTCCTCTCCAATGTCCTCACACTGAAAAAGTGCTGGACACGACGCGGAAATAAAATAAAATAAAAATAAAACAATTACGTGTGGTATCATCAGGCTGAACTCGACATCCAACATGCAACGCTTTAATTTGCACACAAGCCGCGAATACTCGTTTCCATCGAGGTGCACGGGGTTTTTGTGTCCTTAAGAGCACAGCGTTAAGTATTTCCACACGATCTCTGTTTGAGCTAATATAAACAACTGCTTTTCAGTCTCGTGGACGTGTGATGAAAATGAAAACGTACCTTTTAAAGCACCTTCTTTGTCCTTATGCTTCAATTGCGTAGTAGATTGAAATATCGTGGAAGGAAATTTTACACTACGATCTTGAGGTGGGCCTTCCTCTGGATGCGCTCAGCCAATGAGGACGAGAGGATGAGACGATCGACGTAGCTCATGGTATTGATCATGGGGGTGTCAGACCCCGGCTGTAATGGCCTGTGACACTCTGAGACTAATGCTGCATCCTTAGCCAATGAAAAAGGTGACTGAGATCGTCAGGAGATGTGGCAAGTGCGCTTAAATGGCACAACTGCTTCATATAGTACTGTACTGTCAGGTATTATTCAATTATTTGCACTTACAGAGGACGTATGATAGCTAGACTTTCCTTCACACAGTGTCTCATGTGACACTCAAGCAGCATATATCTATAATGGAGGAAATCCGTATATAATCACAAAAATATATAGGCTAACATGTACATAAATGTCACAAATAAAGGCTCAATATAACTAAAACATTTATAATGTGAATATGTAAGTGTTTTTATGATTACAAAATATCTATCTGTCTATCGTTCTTACAAGCAGTACTGTGTAATGTTTCGAAACTACAATCATATGTCTCGCCATGACCAAACACAAATAGAGGGATGAAGTCCATCCATATGTTTTTACGATCGCGTGCCATCTTTCAGGGGCTTAGCATCGATTGTTAAAATTAGGCTGAACACCTATCCGTGAACTGATAAAAAAGATAAATCCACGTCGAAGTCCTGTTAACATTAGACTTGCTCATGCATATCTTGTTCGGATTTCAAGCAGACGATGAGTGTCGTGTCCACTGACCATCTGCCTGAAGTGGGCGCATCGTAACATCTGCCTCTGAAAGGCAATCGAATGACCAATTGATTTTACCAAGCGTGTATAAAGTCTTGTAAAGATGAGTCCCAGCTGGTGATTTGAAACTTTCCGTTATCAATTACCACGATCTGTGTCGGATACATATTTTCACGTAGGCCTACATATGTTTCGATCGAGTAAAATTAGATTAAACACGTTGAAACACATTATAGGGATCTTGATTTCTTGTAGTGATGTAGCTCTCGCACCTATGACGTCAGTCGTTAAACACGACTCCTTTTTCTATGCTTCGTGTGCCATCTGCTGTTTTATACTCGTATAACATTGTTAAGGTTATTCAGGACCATTCGCTAGGTTACTACGATCGAGTGATGATGATCAAGTATAGCTGCAGATTGGAAGTCAGAATTTCAGCACCGCGGACAGCGCCCAATGAAATACACAGGACAGCAAAGTCAAACTTTTCCTTCTTCACAATCAGCGGCATGGCACTTTCATTGATGCAGCCATTGGATCCAAATTTTCCTTTGGAACCATACATACACATTATGTTTGCAATGAGTAGCAGTGTATATCTTATGTGTCCTCCAGCTGTGCATCTCATCCAGACTGAACCAAATTTGGCAGTTCTTGTTGTGAGATATTACTTAATTAAGACACTTGCAAGTCCTTCAATTCATAAAGGAGAACATGTGGTTGCAAGGTCGATCAGCTGTCCTTTTTATATCCCTGTCAGCCCATGTCCAGGCCCGTCTGAAGTTTGCCAGGGACCATCTGGATGATCCACAAGAGTTATGGGAAAGTCCTATGGTCAGATTAGACCAAAGAAGAACTTTTTGGTCTTAACTCTATTCGCCGTGTTCAGAGGAAGAAGAATGATGAGTATCATCCCAATAATACCATACCTTCAGTGAAGCATGGCCTGGAAGCATTATGCTCTGGGGGTGTTTTTCTGCACAAGGGTCAGGACAACTGCCATGTATTGTGACATATTGGGCAAAAACCTCCTTCCCTCAGTCAGAGCATTAAAGATGGGTCGTGGCTGGGTTTTCCAACATGACAATGGCCAAAACACTCCACCAGGAAAACCAAGGAATGGCTCCGTAAGAAGCATATCAAGGTTCTGGAGTGGCCTGGCCAGTATCCAGACCTACTGTAGATCCAATAGAAAATCTTTGGAGGGAGCTGAAACTCTGTGTTGTTCGGGGACAGTCCGGAAACCTGACAGATCTAGAGAAGATCTGTATGGAGGAGTGGGCCAGAATCTCTCCTGGAGTGTGTGCAAACCTGGTGAAGAACTACAGGAACCGTTTGACCTTTGTAATTGTTAACAAAGGCTTCTGTACCAAATTATTTTTTGTAAATATTTATTTGACACAGTAATTCCCAAATGAATTGTTAAAAAAATCATACAATGTGGAAATGCATGCTGAAAATGGTAGGCCCCTTCATGATTTCTAAGTAAGAGAACTTGCAAAATCAAATACTTATTGACGTCACTGTATATATTCACTGTATTTAAATATATATTCATAAATTACAAATAAATCCTTAATAATCAACACATGTAATTAGAGGCTAAAATATTATTGACTAACAATATAATGCAAAAAATATGAAAACCTTTATAATGTCAATAGTTATAAATATGCAATACATGCAATAATTTACTGCATAAATAATATCTGTAATAATTACTCACAATATAAAGGCTAAATTATTTAGCATTGTAAATACATTATTTGTTTAATTTTTTTTTTCTTTTTTTGTGTGTTTTATTGACATTTTGTGCCCGTTAACATGTTTTGAGTGTTTATAATGTTGTCAATGTAGTTTAAGACCACTAGTATTTTTACGATTTCCGTGACATGCAATTAAATAGAGTACAATCAATTTTATTTATGTCTTTGCTTTTGTATAGAATTCTAAAATTTACATTAG
Organism: Enteromius viviparus; assembly: GCA_032353835.1. NCBI lineage: Eukaryota > Metazoa > Chordata > Actinopteri > Cypriniformes > Cyprinidae > Enteromius > Enteromius viviparus. The sequence goes on from JAUCNO010000152.1 coordinate 8,566,693, forward strand.
CTTGAAAAAGATTCTACAATTACTTCGGAATAAGCAATTACTACAATAACAAACAATTGCTATATAACGAACTGAACTAAACAAAAGTGACGGCAACTGTTCCTTTCATCAGATTTTACATTGTATTTTGGAACATAATCAAAGTGAGCTACAGATCTGACATCTCTTGCAAATATCCATTTATAGAAGAAAAATGAAGGAAATTGTAATGCATTTTTCTTTGAGTAAAGTGTTTACAGAACTAGACTCAATCCCACAGAAGCATTATGTTTGACAATAAACATTTACTTACCGCTCAGTGGTTCCAGCAATAAACTTGTTGTTCAGAATCTGGAAGATAAGCCCTGAAGCCCTCTGATAGAAGTGCAATATCTGAGAACAGGAAATGACAACAGTCACCTATCAGTCTGTGTTATTTGACAAAAGCTGTACTGAAGTCGCTCTCCACAAACGCATTTCAAATGAACTCCGGGCCTTGAAATTTACTTCACTCACTTTTCTATTTTTTCTTTCATTATTTGATGTTTTAGTGTGCTATTTATCATTATTTTGACTTTGCATGGTGCTTGATTTACAGCCTTGGGCTCTAGCTTAAGTACTGATCTCTCAGTACAGCCAGACTGAGCTTTCATTCTTAATTCTCTGATCTCTTCCTTCTCACAGACCTTCACTGAAAACTTCTGGTCTTCTTTTACAGCTTTCAACTGAGGGAGTAACCAGATTTAACACTGTGCTCCAAGCCTGTCCAACTTGATTTCGGTAAAGTCCTTTATATTTCCCCAAGATCCAAAGCAAATCAGAAGACTTCTGGCTTTGTTTTGCTGAGTGATCTTGTTTGTGGTGTAGGCTTCAAAGCTCGATACTTCTTGAGTCAAGGCAGAAAGCAAGGAAAAGCCGTAAAACGGACTATATCTGAAGTATTACTGTGCTAGTGTTTAAATGTGGTTTACAGACTAAAAAATAGCAAAAAACTGCATTGATGATAAAACACAGAAGTGTTAATTTACAAATGATAAATGATATTTAAATAAATTGTACAAGCATTTTTTTAGTGCATTTACCAGAATTAACCAGCATACTTTGATGGAGTTGTATGACAGAATGATATTTGAGTTAAATGAGTTGATATGTTATGATTTTAAATATGTCATGGCATTAGTATGCAACTAAAATCCAAATTAGAAAATCAATTCAAACTATTAATTTTGAAAGCTTCATGATTGATACAAAGAAAACATATTTTCTTAAATATTAGTGATGAAACAATTTATTAAATTATATGATATGACAAATATACACATTATGTTAATATATCTAAATATTGCATAATCCATAA
>JAUCNO010000152.1:8573815-8594091 GCA_032353835.1 Enteromius viviparus
GTGAAGAGCTTCATTTTGACCTGAAAATAGGATGTTTGGGAAATTGGGTGAGATGTTATGGATTTGTGTTTACTGTTATGAGAATACGAGGCATAGTTTCAAGAAATGTGTTTAAGCAATCGAGAAAAACTGTAATAAGCACAGTAACAATACCTGCAGTTTAAGACATTAACTTGTTTCTCTTTTCAATTATAAATATGGCTTTATTGGATAAACCTAAGACACATAAACTAAACTAACACATAAACACACATTCACATATTCGTACATGATGAGAGAAGGTGAGGAACTATGGAGTTAGTTTAAGAGAATGAAAATGTGAAATCCCAATTTTATAGCAATAGGTGCTATTGCTTCGACTTGAACAAGCATTGAGTTCATCAATGATGTTTAATTTATATCAATTTTACCAGCTCAGTCTGAATCTGGAGGTTTGTACTTAAGTTACCTTTGTGCTACAGGATTCTTTCTGTGGTCCTCGCTGCAGAAAGGGGTTTCCCGAGGTTACTGATTGGCTGGAAGTCAGTTGTTGTGGAAGTCTTGGGAGGTCGATGATTGGGCGATGGCTAAAGGAAAAGAGACAATGCAGGCAAAACTTAACTTACACAAACTCTCACGGAAAGAAAATAAAAGTAAAGAAATAAAGAAATGAGGCTAGAGTGGTCTTCTCATCGTGGCAGCAGCAGGCGTGCAGGCTGGAGCACATGGAACGTCTCTTTAAAGAACGCAAAAGGTAGCAGAGAGAATGGCTAAAAGCGTAGTGTAAAAGCTAAGGCTAAGAGTGTAATTTGAATAGCGTCTTGAGCTTTAAAACTCATCGTTGAACACATCCCAAAATTGTGTTTTAACCAATAGATATCATTCTAGCTCATGGTGTGGCGAGATTTCTCCTCCGAAATCATAAATCTAAAATGTCATCTTATTAGTCAAATGGTCCGAATTTTCCCGCTCTTGCAGAATATAATTTTGGACATAATTTATATAACAGGAATATTATACATTTGACTAAGAATTGGTGGTAAGAAACATTTTAAGCAAGAAGATTGAAGCAAAATTTAACAAGAAAAAAAAAGTTTAGTATGGCAAAACCATACTAAACACGGATATTAAACTATAAGCCATTCTATGTTCTATGTTCTATATTTAAATGCATACAAAATGAGTGATTAACACATTATAGTTCAAGTTGTGGGTTACATATAATATGCAGTTATGCATATCAGTGATTTAAATCAGGTTTAGTGTATTTTAAACCTGGATAGGCATAAAAAAAAAAAAATCCGTTTTGTGCCAGTTTTTGTAAAACATGAGGGCAGTTCTTGTGAAAACTACAGGTAAAAGGTCTCATCAGAAATTTCAGTCTGATCCTGAGTTGGGGGATGGAGATCCATCCAACAAAATCTTTAAATATTTTACCCATGTGATGATAAGTATGTCCTGCGTTGTGTCTTTGACCTTTATCTTGCTTATTTGCCCAATATTGACAATCTCCTTTCTGAGTTGGGATTCTCAATACGTGTTCTTTTGTGTTAATGTTGCACGCTGTCCTGTGACAATGTCTGCTGGATCTGATTGCGAGAGGTAGGCAATAGGGTATCATGGGTCGATTTAAATATTAAGTGTCTGACTCACTATGATACACTACAAATATTTGACAACTGATACACATATCAGATCACACATATCCAGCTTCTTCTATGATCTATGGGTTTTCATAGACAGTTGGTTTGTTCGTTAGCTCATGGAGTACTGAGACACAATCAGTGTAATAAAATGTGCCAGGGTTAACATATTGAACACATTTTTTTGCCACTTAGTGGACATTTCTCTTTGAAACTGCTTCGAAACATGCAGTAAGGCATGTAAAAACAGTGTTGCATAAAAAGTGCAGAGAGGAACATATTTGTATAAAACCAAGTTGCGTAAAATACATGTTTTTTTGGCAAGGTTGCCTGGTTTATTACACATTCCGGGATAAAAATCGGGCTATTGGAGTTGTTTTTAACACGCTGACATGAAACTGTTACATGTAGTAACAGTATTCAAGTATCCTAATTTCGTGGGAAAAATGCAGAATTGGCAACACTGGTTTCCATAAAATTAAGCAGCAGATTTTCTTTAATAATACTAAAACTAGGAAGTTATTCTCAAGCATCAAATCAGTATACCAGAATGATTTCTGAAGGATCATGTGACACCATAGACTCAAGGTTTCCAAAAATTTAGTTTTGCATCACATCAATAAAGTTATCGTCGAAAGTTTTACTTAGTTGCAGTTCCGAAACACTGTTATCCACCACATGGCATTTGTTCATTTAGGACCGTTGCTAGACATGAGTGACTTTGGAGGCAGAGTTTCATTTCATTTCAATTTAGGCAATTAAAGGAAAGGTCAGGTAGAGAAACAGATGGTTTGCTTACAGCACCGCACCCAGCCCAAAGACACAAAAATACAGTTGACATTTATCCACAGTCTCCAGTGGACCCCATTAAGTGTGTCAGGCAACAAGAGAGAGAAATTAGACAACTGATAAAAAGCTACACTTGGTAACATGTCTTATACTGTGCTGCCGTGTAAGATGTCTATCATGTTCACTCAAGGAGGCAACAGCTAGATTCAAAGTAATCATTTTTCACAGGGTAGGCAGTAATGACTTTGGGTTAACGAGAATACGGTCGGGAGAAAAAGCAACAGATCATGAACAAGCTTTGGGGGAGAAAAAAGCTAAGGGAAGAAAATTCGAAAATTACGATTATGCAAATGGCAAAATTTAAATTTCAAATCTAAATGTTATGGCAGGGTTCCAGCAGTAAGGGCAGCAGGTAATGATGCCACTGGTGGGAAAAAGTGTGAGCCCCGGGAGGGGGGATAAGGGGGAGGGGAGACTGGAATTAGAAGAGGCATACATTTCTCCTTGTTAGGCGATGGATAATTAAAACAAAAGGGAAGCTGCTCGGAGGTAGAGGCAGGACAGAAAGTCTCCCCTGAGGCGTGGAGGACGGAGAGTGTCTTAGCGTAGGCTAGACAGCAAGCAGAATGTTGTCTCCGCAGAGCAGCAGGAAAAAGACATAGAGCTGTTAGTCAGAATGCTGCCTAAGGGCTCTTGGTTGTTCCGTTTTCCTCCCTCTCTCTCCCTCTGTCCTTTCTTTTCTCTATTTCACCTGCTCTTGTTCCCCTTGCCTGTGTGCAGCTTTATATAGCTGGTCCTGATGAGCTAATTTAGCACAGTGAGGAGACGGGATAATTATTTTCCTGTGAACAGGTACCTTTGTGTGCTTCGGCATCCAAGGAACTGTGAATATCCAGTGGGAGTCGTGCCATCTCCTCTCTCCATGGTAACCCCAGCCTAGTCCATCCAGCCAGATGAGGACAAAGTCTGTGTGTGGGTCCCTGGCTTTCATCCATTTATTTTAGCACTGCAGTACTTTTTACGTGATGCGTATTTTGTCCCTGAAAATCAGATCTGTGTAAAAATATTTGCACGTCACATTTATATAGCACTTTATATAATACATATTGCTTCAAAACCGCTGCAAATGTCTTTGATTATAAAAAAAATTTCATTTTAATTTCAGCTCTGAAAAGACAATCATTATTCAACTCAGTTAGTTAATTGCTTATTTAGATTTTTTTTTTATAATGTAAGTGTTGCAAAGTTATGCAACAAATTTAATGCATTAAATGTTATTTTCAAACAGTTGGTACATTTCAAAACTATATCATGTAAAACATACTGTTTTCTTGAAATACTCAAGTTAAATTAAAATAAATGTTTGGTAAAATGTAAAATCAGTTTTACTTTATTTAACAAGTAAGTTAGATGTTGTTTCACTTCAGTTTTATAACATTGCAAAGTTCATCAATTATTAAACTTAACAATATTAAAGTTCATTCAGCTATCAGTAGTGCCACTATCCTTAAGCTTTTACATTGTTCAGTCAGTAAGTTTAAGCTGATTAAGTTTTCATCTGACTGTATTTATACGATTTTATTGAGTTTTTTTAATTTAACATTTCATGGGAGATAACAATAAAACCAGCAACGTAGTGCACTTGTCACTTTTTTTTAAGTACATCCTAACATTTCAGAACGGTTGCCTCAGTGAAATCTAGCTCTGAGATGTGTGGGCTGAGGTAACATAGCCACATGATTTCCAGAGCTTTCACCACACAAACAGAGTCTGTCATATCTCTTCCCTGCTTAGAAGTCGTCGGAAGATGGGTGGCCTCCGGGTTCAACCAGAAATATGGACACTTGAGCTTTAAGTTACTGTGGACTGGGCCAGACCAGACTGGGTATAAACACGGTAATGTGTAGAAATACTTTTATTAATGAGAAAAGCCACTGGGAAGACATTTTATTAACCAATTGCCCCTTAATCCAGAAATGACCTTGCCAATCCCTGAGACCAAAGAACCAGCTGCACTCCATATGTCACTCAACACCTTCTGGGCTAATTTAACTAAGACCTAAGTGCACACACACTCATACAGTACACACAAACATGTGCATGGCCACTTCATGTTTGCAAGCCAAATACCCCCTCTCATATCATATGCATCATAAAGTTTTATGGCATACAGTCAGATAGAGAAAGTACACAGATGTCTAAAGTAGTGTGGTTGTCTATATAACACTTTATCAGCTACATAGTATTCTAAAGGGAAGGTGCTACCCTGTTCAGAGCAATACAAACTACACAGTTTGCTAAAACAGTGCTAGCCAATGAGGAATATCAGTACTGTTGATTTTTGTTTGTTGGGTTAAACTTGAGTAAAATAAAGTAAATAAATAATAATAATAATAATAATAATAATAATAATAATAAGCAACAAAAAAAATACAGTTTTTACATGCAGGTTTAAAAGAAAGATCATATCTTTACATGCAGAATAGTAATTAAGTCAATATAAAACAGGATTCACAAGCAGTTTTACTTTCACAATTTGATGCATTATAAAAAATCACTTCAAGGTTCTATTTAGTAAATTATACTTATTTTAAGTATCTTATGTAAAATATTTTAAGGATTCATTAACATAGGTTAATTTTAATTTATTAATATTGTTAACTGGTGCTCACTCATAATGCACTTCATTTATAAAATGTAAAACGTTTAAAAGCATGTGTATGTGGAAATTAACATAAATAAACAATGCTAAGGAGATGGAGTCTTGATTTTATCTTTATGGAACCGATTGTCTAAAGAGCAAGTTAATCACAGTTTCTTTACACAATTAATCTTGCTAAAAAGACCATTTGCATTAGGGGTGGGCGATAAAAAATATCATATCACAATTATGTCCCTTTAAGAGCTGCACGCATCTAAAATACTGGCACGTTTTTCTCTTGATTGTTTACTTTCACTTTAGACACAAGCAACTGTGTTTAACGCTGTGTGATTGTGACAGTATTACCACAATCACATGTGATAAATATCTTAGTTCAGTAATTAAGTGCTATTTGAAAGGCTTTTAGTACGCGCGTGCTTCAGGTGAGATGATAAAATAGCATGATCCTACGATATTCCTTTAAAAGCAGATTGTGGAGAATTTTTTATCGTCCACAATCAGAAATTGTCTTATCACAATTAAGCAATTTTTTGATTATGGTCAAGTTGCAATGTTCAGATCAAGATGCAAGTTTTAATTATGACCTCATTCTCACTTCTACAGGTCAAAGTTTGAACTTCAGTAAAGTAACTGATCTTAAAGCCCTTCCACTAAGGTCTCAGCTGTTATTCTGCATCTTGAACTCTGGGTGACCAAATTGTGTCCTTCTCAATCCGTTTTGATTTTTCCTCGCTCAACGAGATAGGCCATCTATCACAGAGGGATCACAGGGTTTTTGTGAGGTCCTTATTTCATTCTTATTTCATGGTCTTGCTCTCAAATTTCCCATCATGCCCTCCATCCGGCCTGCACCCCCAGCAGGTGGCAGGCAGGCAGATTTGTTTATTCCGCCATCAATTCAAGCTGAGGAGGAATGCATTCTGTTTGTGGAAAAAGTTTTTAACGTTGACGCACACCTGAGAATGCATGTGAAAGTTTGGTTATTCTAGTACATCATCTATTTATATAACTCACGTTAAACTTCTTCCACATGCCAATTTCTTACTTTCTAGATATCTAGATCTAATTATTCGATTTGATTTAAAGATAAGGAGATCAGATTGTATCCGCTTCTTTGATAAAGCAAATATTAAGCCCATATTCATGAGGTTGAGTGGGGGGCTAAATATAGACTGTGTTCCCACTCTTTCCTCAGCATCTTATGCTCTTCCTCTAGTGCGTAAGCAAAGGGAAGTTCTGTTAGCCAAAGCAGATTTATTCATCATTAAATGACACAGAATAACTGGCATTATCCACAAGTTCCTTTCATTAGAGACCCTAATCACAGAGAATAATTAGGCAGATAATAATGACACTTTGCAATCTGCAAAATGAAAACCAGCTCTTATCTTCAAAACCAGGAAGCATTTTAATGAAACTATGCATTAATTTTATATCAAACTAAGATTGTAGTATATACAAATGCTACATCAATGTCTAGATGCATTACCTCGATATCGGTTATAATGAGTACAGTTTTCAAAACAACCCCAAGGCCTTTAAAACCAGCACTTAAGAAGACCAAGACTAACAAATCACAGCAATGCTAATTAATCTGCATTATTTAGTATTGTAATACAATATGGTGATACTATTCCTTGTAATCTATGTAAACTTAACTTTTACCCCCGGTTTCACAGACAAAGCTTATCTATTAACAGCATATCTGTGATTTCCTCATTCTTATTGAGCACCGGTACAGCCAGTGCTCACAACTGTTAGCGCATGCATGTTTTTGCATGTTCATTTTATTTGCACAGTCTGTGCGTGCAACAGAGATGGGCTTTACCAACCTGAGCAAAGTCAAGATGCGCTGTCCTTGAAAGAAGCTCAACTTGCATTAGAAAACGGTCAGTTTAATGTTAGGAAACCCACATCAGGCAAGTCTAACAACAAAAATATAAATGCAACACCTTTGTTTCTGCTCCGATTTTTCATGAGATGGACTTAAAGATATAAAATTCCTTCCAGATACACAATATTACCATTTCTCTCAAAAATTGTTCACAAATCAGTCTTAATGTGTGATAGTGAGCACTTCTGCTTTGCTGAGATAATCCATCCCAGCTAACAGGTGTGCCACATCAAGATCTGACATCATGAGTAGTGCACAGGTGTACCTTATACTGCCCACAATAAAAGGTCACAAGCAATGTTTGAGAGAAATGGTAATATTGTGTATCTAGAATGAATTTTAGATACATCTCATGAAAAATCGGAGCAGAAACAAAGGTGTTGCGTTTATATTTTTGTTGAGTGTAAATATATGCTATAATGTTGTACATACATTTGTTTTTATTTATGTTATTTTTGTAACACATTTTCCATGACGACAGATAAATGTTAAAAGCATCTTGGCAAGACGAATAAAAAAATCCTTGCACAACTTACAGTTTTGTCTGTTCTCTCTCTTTTGGTAGTACCCAATTTTAAATGTGAGATTTTGCAAACCAGATCTAAATTTAGCGGGAACGGTCAGGTCGGGTAGAAAATTATTCTAAGTGGGCAGCGGGTGAACAAAGACTGAATATACAGCGGGAGCTGTCGGGTGCGGAATAAAAACTTGGGGGAGCGGGACTAAAAAAATTATCCTGTGCTGACCTCTACCCTTTTCGAAAAAAACAAAGTCTACCTCATATAGCTTGACAGTCTCAATGACAAACTATTGCTGTAAAGTACACTACTGTAAAGGCCAGTGATGAGATTATGATGCGGAAATATGTTGACTTCTGAAGCCACTTTCAGGTCTAAAATTTATTTAGGTGCGACAAAAGGCAAGCTAAACATGTTGGAGAAAGGGAACATTTGTACATCATGCCTCAGTAAAGTAAGTGGCTTCTCTCATTCTTCAGATTGCATTTATTTAAATGCTGTCATTCTTTATAACTTGCACTGGCTGGGTTTGCATGGTAATGACTTAAAATAATCATAGTGCACTGGGGCAGGAATTGTGCAATGACCATGACAAGCTCAACAAAATCCAGAAGAGATGTCCAAATAAGACAGTTGTTCATATACTTCTTACAGCTTTCAACCTTATTTGCTGCTCTTTTTTTGAAAAGCTGTAAATAAACGTTGATGTATTTATGTTTGGGGTATAGCTTAGGTCTCGTAAATTAGAATTTAAACACTGAAAGGCCTTCTTTGTAGTATAGCACGTCTCACTTGCTTGTGCTCCATGGTTACTGGCTCCCTGTTGTCAATCTCAACTTTCCTGATTTCAATATTGACTTCCACAAAGACCGTTTGCCCCTTTTGTGTGGCCATCACATCCTAGCTGGCTGCTAAACTCTCATGACACATCTATCATGGTATACAGCTGTATGAGTGAACATTAATTATCTCATCACTCTCTGTAGTGGAGGGAAATTATGACGGCGTCCAATGAAAAGTGGTTGAGTGATGCACAGATGGAGGCCCCGATACTCCCACCAACGTCTTGAAAGGTTTCTTTAATTAACAGTCAGCTCATGATGAAGAGATTCTGCTCTGGCAAAAACTGTAGCCCACAGCTGCCCAAAACTAATTTTACAGTGTACTTGCTTCCCAGAAATAATTAATTTCCCTACATGAATCCAATTGGATAGCCACAGTAACCTTTCAGCATGACTAGAAGGCCATGCATGGGCAGTGATGATTCTCTGTGCTGAAGCATGAGAAGAAGAGTGTCCAAATTTGGCTAATTTACATGTCATCCAAATTCACAAAGTACTCTGGGGTACAAAAATGTATTTATGCAAATAAAACGGATTAAATTGTGCTTGCTCCAAAAAAAAAAAAAAAAAATGTCAACAGCTTATAACTGTTGCCACAATATCAACACTGAAAAGTTAACTTATGCGTCTCACGTCTGAGATGCATTCAAATGCTTTTCTATTGTTATTCAGAATGAGTCAGCTTGACAGGTAAGGGGGGGAAATGTACAGTTTGGCCGTGCTAATTTAAATTTAGTGCTGGCTAATATTCACTTTTATTCCTCAGAGCAGGAAAGGGATTACCGTCAGCAGAAATTTAAACCTGAGCTACTCACTTCCTTTTCCATGTATCTGTCTACTACCTTTTGTACATTTAATAACCCCCCCCCTCAAAAAAACAGTGGAGTGTGATGCGTCATTATATGAAACTGGTGCTAGTCTTTCATTTGCATATGCAGAAACAACAATGAATAGCTGTTAGCAATTTTAACTACAGTAGGAGTATCTTTCTAAAAACACATTTACTCTGCTCCGGGTGTGTGTTCACTGTGTGTTTGTGTGCATGCGTGTTTGATCACTTCTCACTACTGTGTGTGTGCACTTGGATCAGATTTGTGCTCTGTGGACTCAGAGCACAAATTCAGAGTATGGACCACCATACTTGGCCACACGTCACATCCTTTCTTTTACTCTACTGGTAGATGTCGTAAGTACACCATCTGGCTGCAAAGAGCATCTTTCTCGATTAACTGCCAAGAACATTGGAAAATAGTGTTACAATTCTTCCCGTCTGGTCAGCAATGATATTTCTATATTTTTTTTAATGTTGGTGAAAAGCTTTTGTGGATGTCATAAACAAGAAAATAAGCTGATTCAGATGAAGCCAGTTGAATTATTTCATATGATGTGCAATTATTACACTAGATAGATCGATGTCCTATTATAGTGGCACAGAGACTTGCAACTTCTCCTATTATCTCAGGAGTTTGCTGTACATGTAAAAACGAGATTTCACCCCTGTAGTTCATTTCTGATTGGCTGAAATTATGGTGTTACAACTTCACCCTATGTTACAACGTGCCCCTGTCTCCTCTTCTATTATTATATTCAGTCACATTTAGTCACTAGAAATACCAATAGGGATTATTCAGCACTACCGCCCATACCTTAACCTACGCTTACGCCTCTCTCTTACTTTTGTCCAAAAATTTGCTTTCGTATTTCCTCGGACAGAGCATATACAGGATCTGCCATTTTTATGTCATGTGCAAGACATGATGTTCTATTGGTTAATTAATGCAAAGTCATCAGCAGGGGGATGGGGAACATAGCTTGGCTTGCAGACAGATGAGCCAAATGGTTCTTTGTCAAGGCCGGCTGGGAGGTGTGAAGAAAAAAAAAAGAGAGAGGAGGCTGTCAGATTGGTATGTGACTCACCGGATGTCTTTTCAGTCTGAGGCTGGAGTATGACCTTTTGAGAGCCCTGTCCACCCACAGCAATCCAGCAATACTTTCCTCAGATAATAATTTCTCACTGTGTCTGCCTGTCGTTCACGCACAGAAACACAGGATCATAAATAAGTTCACCCTGGAAGGACTGCCATAGGGAGAGGGAGAGAAAGAGCATGAGGGAAAGAAGCAAAAGAATGAACGAGAGAAAACAAGCTTGTAGCAGCAATCTGAATTTCTGTGAAGAGCATTCCATCTTGTTCATCATAAAATCTGGGGAGGATGTATTGTGTCTGTAAAATGCTTCACGGCAGAAGTCTAATTTTTTAAAGCTAGCTGAAATGATTGTGCAGAATATGTGCTTGTGAAAAAAAAAATGAATCAAAATGTGTATATTTACTAATACACAAAATATATCACTATATTTAGAGGCAGTGTATTGGAATCTTAACTGAAGCAATAATCAAACACTTGCAAAACAGCCTGCCTTGCTGCCTTTTGATCTCAGTCAAATAAAGATTGAATATTATTTGAATAAATTAAGAATATTTTAGAGAATTGGTTCATTCATAGTTAATAACAGAAATAAACCAATTAAAAATAAATAAACAAATAAATAGGAACAATAGGGTGAGGAAATGACTGTAACACTCAGTTAAGGAGAGGTCAGGACAACAGGAAGCAGTTTAACAGTGTTTATTATTGTTTGGAGAAAAAGGCAAAGATGATATCCTTTTGGTTTCAATGGAGCGCGATCCTCCGTCCACTCATTCCGTGGAACTGGGTAGATGGCGATCTTCGGATAACTTGTGTCTTTGTAGCGTGGTGTAGGTATATCTCTTTCAGGTGCTCGGGTGGTGCTGTGTGGAAACATGTGGTGACGGCTGTACTAGGATCAGTACAGCCCAATGGGGTGACATCACTCCCCTCTCCAAGAGCGACTGCCGGCGCTCTAATGCGACGACGTGGTCTTCCTCTTCTCCTAGGGGCAGGTCGATTGGGGTGATTCTGGTGAAATTCGTTGATAAGTGCAGGATCCATGACATCGTCCCTGTCCACCCAACACCTCTCTTCTGGTCCATAGCCTTCCCAGTCGATTAAGTACTGGATTCGGCCCCTCCTGCGCCTGGAGTCGAGAATCTCATTGACCTGGTAGATGGTCTCTGCGGGGTTGACCTCTGGAGGTGGCTCCTGGTTTTGAGAGGAAGCACAGGTTCAACATATGGTTTTAACAATGAGACGTGAAAGGTGGGATGAATACGGTAATTGGGTCGTAATCGAAGTTCATAGGTAACTGCATTTATTTGGTGTATGATGGGAAAAGGACCAATGAATCATTGGCTCAGTTTCTTACATGGTAACCGTAATTTAATGTCTCTTGTAGACAACCACACTTTCTCCCCAGGTTGGAATAGGGGTGTCTCGGATCTGTGAGCATCAGCCCCTGCCTTATGACGACGAATGGCACGTGGAAGGTGTACGTGAGCCAAGTCCCAAACCTGTTCACTGGTCCTGACCCAATGATCGACAGGGGGCACAAGAGAGGGTTCCTCGGACCAGGGAAATAGGTGAGGTTAATAGCCTAATGTACACTAAAAGGGGGTTAAACCTGTGGATTCCGGTCTCAGTGGGTTTTGGGCATATTCTGCCCAGGGCAGGTAGGTGGCCCAATCATCCTGGTGATCATGGCAGTAGGTTCTGAGGTATCGACTGATCTCTTGAATTTTGTATTCAGCTTAGCCATTTGTTTGAGGATGATACCCTGATGACAGCATAATGGTGACTCCCAGTAATCTGAAGAACTCCTGCCATACTCTTGACGTAAATTGAGGGCCTCGATCTGACACTAAGTCTTCGGGTAACCCAAAGTGACGAAACACGTGATGGAAGAGAGCTCTCGTGGTTTCTAGTGCAGTACGTATTCCAATGAAAGAAATTAATTTGCATCCCTTGGAAAATCGGTCTACTACCACAAGTATGGTGGTGAACCCTTCAGAGGGAGGTAGGTCTGTGGCAAAGTCGATACCGATATGGGTCCATGGACGTTGTGGTAAGGGTAGTGGTTGGAGTTTTCCTGCAGGTAGTGTGCGTGGCGTGTTAGTCATGGCACAGATGGAGCATCCTTTAATGTACCGTCCGATATTTTCCTCCATAGCCACTCCTGTAGGTGAAACAGATGAAATTCAGATTTCTGGGCCTTGAGGTAGAGTGCATGTTCCCTTAAACGATGAAGCACCTGGATGACATGATGTCTGTGTGTGTTGGGATCAGGGGAGTATACAAGTTTGTCATCTATATAAATTATGACAAACTTATTCAACATGTCTCTGAATACCTCATTCATGAAGTTTTGGAAGACTGCTGGAGAGTTGGATAACCCATTCGGCATAACAGAATATTCATGGTGGCCAGTAGGGGTCACAAAAGCTGTCTTCCATTCGTCACCTCGCCAAATTCTTACTAGATTGTAGGCACTTCTTAAATCAAACTTGCTGTTGATCTTGGCTGATCGTAACTCCTCCAGGGCGGCTGGAACTAAAGGAAGAGGGTAAGCAAATTGGACAGTTTGGCTGTTAAGGGTTCTGTAATCTATGCATGGTCTTAATCCTCCATCTTTTTTGGCCACAAAGAAGAAGCTAGAGGCGGCGGGTGATGTGGATGGTAAAATAAAACCTTGAGCTAATGCTTCTTGCACATACTCATTCATAGCTTGAGTCTCTGGTATGGAAAGGGAGTAAACTCGACCCTTCGGGAGTTTAGCATTAGGTATTAAATCGATACCACAATCCCAGTAACAATGAGGAGGTAGATGCGTAGCAGACTTTTTACTAAAAACATCAAGGTATTCTTGGTACTCACTTGGGATCTCCGTGGTCTTGGTAGTCTCTGGACTTTCTATGGTGGTTGAACAACATGGTAATTTAGGTAACATGGGACCTAGACACGATAACAAGCAATTATCATGGCATTGTTTACATTACAAGATCTCACCAGATTTCCAGTCAATCATGGGATGGTGTTGTACGAGCCAGGGTCGTCCCAGGACTAGATCCATGGAGGCGTTGCGGAGAACTAAGAACGACATCTTCTCTTGATGTAAACATCCTGCTATATGTTTTGTGTCTAAGAAGGTACCTTGAATGGTGGTTATTCTACATGAAGTGGAGCTCTTTACACAGGGTAACTGTATATCGTCTAGACATCTTTTGGAAATAAAATTACCCTCAGCTCCTGAGTCCACTAGAGCACATACAAAATAATCACACAATTTTCACAAGAATCAAGGAGAATCATATTGATAGTGAGATTGAAGAAATCTCGACTAACCATTTTGAAAGGTGGTCAACTGGGACATTCCTGTCGGAAAGGATTCGGGGCTCCACAATAAAAACAACATTTCCACTTGTCTCCGTTTTCTCTCGTGCTCAGTAAGGTGATAATGATCAGTTTGCATGTTCAACACCACATTCCACCAGTTTGCAACAAACTTCTTCTGTGTGGTAAGTATGAGACAAATTCTTGGACACTGTGGTTGCTTTGCGGAGAAATGCTTTCAAGTCCACTGAATCATCGTAAATAGCCATTTGGTCACTAATTCCTGTTCGTAGACCTCGTCGAAAGACAGCGATCAGTGCAGGGTTATTCCAGCCGCTGGTGGCCGCCAAAGTGCGAAACTTAAGAATGTATTTGTGTATTGTTAGTTTGCCTTGATTTAGTTGCAATAAATCTTCCTGAACAGATACTGGAGAAGGATTGTGACAAAAAAAACCTCCTCAAAAAGCTGTTTAAGGATGACAAGTGTGTGGTCAGGACAACAGGAAGCAGTTTAATAGTGTTTATTATTGTTTGGAGAAAAAGGCAAAGGTGATATCCTTTTGGATTTAGTGGAGGGCGATCCTTCGTTCGCTCATTCCGGGGAACTGGGTAGATGGCGACCTGCGGA
Source organism: Enteromius viviparus (assembly GCA_032353835.1). Lineage (NCBI taxonomy): Eukaryota > Metazoa > Chordata > Actinopteri > Cypriniformes > Cyprinidae > Enteromius > Enteromius viviparus. The sequence goes on from JAUCNO010000152.1 coordinate 8,588,015, forward strand.
TCACTTGTATCTTTGTTTGTAGCGTCGTGTAGGTAATTCTCTTTTAGGTGCTCGGGTGGTGCTCTGTGGAAAAAGGTGAGTAGCTTTAGGTGAGTGTTAAAAGGTAAGTGGTGCAAGGCAAGTCTCACATTGGTTAGGCGATCTCCGATCGCTCCTTTTCAGATCCTGATCCTTCCAGTGAGTAACGTGGTAAGCCCCAAGAATATCCTTCCAGTAAAACAACAACAGCAGGTAGCGTGAAGGCAGCAACCACAATGACTTCATAAAAGAGCCTTTGGAGATCAGTAGACATGAGACAACAGTACAAGGCAGCAGGTAAGTAGATAAGGTAGTTACCTTGAGCTCAGCCGTTGAACTACTGGTGAATGCTGCTTTTGTGCGGAGTGAACTGATTAGGAACAGGTGTTGTGAATCAATACTCATGTGACTGTGAGCGTGTTGTGACGGCTGTACTAGGATCAGTACAGCCCGATGTTGTGACAATGATAAACTATGATTATTTTTAATGTAAAAAAAATATTATGAAATGCTGATTTGGTGCTCACAACATTTCTTACACACACATATATACATATATACACACATACATCTATACACATATATATATAGATATTTTATATTTTTGTGGAAACAGCAAATGTGTAATGTGTCTCTGTCTGAATAAAAGTATACATTTCTAAAAAAAATAAAAATAATAAATCATACTGATCCCAAACTTACCGACAGCATTCCCGACAAAAGCTTAATGGTGCTAGCTTGGAGGGCAGCTAAAAAGAGCCTGGAAAAGAAGTATTATCAGATACAATAAGATCTGATTTTCTTGACAGTAGCAGGAAGCTGAGTACTGTATGTGGGTGGTTGTTGAGATGTTGAGCTGGACATTGAATATTGCATCAAGATTCCTGGCTGGCTCTATTGTTGTTGAGCAGGTACTTCACAAAGCATCAGCTCTGTATGGCGACAGTGAGGCATGGTGAGAATTACAACTTATTTACTTCCTCCTTCTTTTACCATTCCAAAGAAACAGCACTGTAGATGTTAGCACTACAGCTATCTCCATGAAGAGTCACTTGAATTACATTCAAAGAAACACAGGCAAACGGGTATGAAAATGCCTTATGAAACAAACTGCAATACAAAATTATTTTAATAATACCGAATGTCAACAAATCTCCCAGCAATGTAAGCTCGCACAAAGGCAGTCTAATGAAAAGAGCTGCCCCGGGCAGGCTAAGCAGTGTATTAGCACTGAAGAGTAACAACACACTAATGATTACAATTATCAACGTTACTTTCCATTTCGCAAAAGAAAAAAAAAAAAACTTCCTTTGTTAGCTTTGAAACCCTTTGTAAGCCTTTAAACTCGAGTAAGAGGATTGTCAACATTGACATCAATGGGGGAAGAGTTTCCTCTAGTGGGTGAAGTGAATCTGGGTTTCAGCTATTATGCTTGTCCCGCACACACATCTACCGACTTTAAAGGCGTGCTGTCATGTATGTTTTATTAGAAGATGAAAAAAAAAAAATACACACAAAACCAAGATATATCCACAGACCGAGATGCTTTGACAGGGAGCAGCCCTCCATCAAGATGAAGCAGTCGGTATGATTTTGGTGTTGATTGCAAGTAGCTTACATGTGTTTGTTGAGTAGCTAATAAACAAATCTGTATTCTGATTGTGAGGTCCAAATGTGGCGTCTGACATTTCGTCTTTCCCGTCTACACATCGACTGCCGAATTTACGGCCAAATCAGATTGCGGCCCACAGTAAATTTCCACCGTCATACTCTTACATGAGCAAATGAGTTTTTCCCATTTGTAAGAGCATGGAGGCCCGATCTGAAGGAACAAAGACTGCCGACCGAATGACTGGAACTCGTAAAAAAGCACTATGTATGTAAATATATTTTATTGCACCACTCTTGAACTTAACTTTGAATATAAATAAGAGCGGGTGAAGTGTATATACATGCATAATCTATATGCCTGTACATCTGGATCTGCATTGATAGGGAACAGCAATCTGAGAGGAAGCCTTGGATTGAAATTTACATCTCTACAGAACATCCCTGAACTTTAGAGGACCCAATGACACGCTTATTGTTTACTCGTGTTCACTGCTCTTTATCATGTGGCCCCAAACACATATTTCTTATAGCACCTCAGCTGTGGGCATTCAAGCCCAGACCAGAGGAACAGTGAAGTCTAATGTAATACTAGCTCACCGACAGCAGTAATGGGTCATAAATCTCAAGTTCAGGTAGGGTTTGATTGTAAATCAAAGGCCCAGACTACCGAGCTGATTTAAATCCATCAAGGCCTGGTGCAAGGTTTTAAAGCTTTTTAAAGAGAGGCGGGATACTTTATTGCCTGGGAAATGGTCTGTCCTTAGTTCAGAACGTCAGCACATTGTAGGAAGAGCATATGGCACAGAGCGAACATGTGACACTTTTAAATCATGTATGCTAATCTGATAGCGTCGGGTCGGGTTTTGAATGGCATTTCTCGTTCAAGCTGACCTCTGTGACCACTTGTAGAGAGATGGCATTTGAAAATGAATGCTCACTGTCAATGACAGTCTGGCTTAGCGCTTTGAGGTGAGGTCCTCACTACCGTGGCATTTGGTGATTTGCTTCTTTTCACAGCAAGGTCACGATAAAGATAAAAATAATCTCCTGTGACAAATTTGTTTTCTAAAGGCCTCACTCTACTGCTCTATCGTCTTTTTTTGGAAATTGTTCCAGATAATGCTGACTCAAAGAAAATTCTTTGATCGGTCTGATGAATTGTCTTGTATCTGTAATTTAAATGGCGCTACCGTCCGTTTAAGGAGGAACATAACTGTATGAAAAGGTCTCGTGGGATTCCTGTTAAATACTCACAGCTGTCTTCCCATAGATTATACGCGCCTGAGCTGCCAATAAGGAATACACTGACTGCTACCCATAGAGCAGTTCCAGATTTTGAAAAAAGCATGAAAATGTTATCACTATAGACTGCAGGTCTATGCCTGGCCACCCACAATGCAGTTATCCCAACAATTTCTGTGCAGATTGAATAGTACTATTTCAACCCCTTATTTTACATTAGCAACTTACTATCCATAACCATAATTACAAACAATCCTGAGCTTTTCCAAAGGCAATATCAACCAGAGGTAATGGTCTGCACACTGACAGTATGTAATCAGACAGGTACAGTTACGGCGTTGTGTGAAATACCCTGTGATCACTCCATATCTGTCTTGTAAAATATTATTTCACATTTTAGCACCTCAGGCATCTCAGTTTAATACCTCAGTATTGTTTCATCAATCATACTGGGTCTACGTGGATTTACAATGACGATGCAGATAGATAGGTATATGGACAGACAGATAGATACTAAATTAAATTTAAAATAAATCTGCATTATCCACAATAATATACTGAATTTGCACTTATGTGTGTCATAGAATATATGTCTTGACATTCTATATCAGAATGATTATTGTGCCATGATCCTAGTTATTCATCATAAATGTCACTTTGCATGCTGCCTTTCATAAATTATATCTGTAAGCATCAGGTTATTATAGCAAAAAATAATAATTTGCCTCCTAAAAAATGATATGGGCGTTTCAGCGCTGACAAGAAGACAAAGTCCTTTGCAAGTATTTTTACATAGAGTAGGTATGAATCATTGTGAGACGTAACCAGTGATCTAAGAAAACAGCTTCATGAGGATGTTTTATTTCAAATGTGAATGTGCAGAAAGATGACTGAAAATAGGAATGCATGTTTAATTTAAAGAAAAAAGGGAGGTCCCTAGTCCCCAAAAGATTGTGTGTTTCCATGTCCTTTTCAGGGACATACACATTGGAAAAAAACCCTGGCCTCAAAATGTTCAGGTTATATCATCATTACTTCAGCAGCACTCAAAGATCATTCACTTTTAAAAGCTTAAAACTTGCATTTATTGAACATTTAATTTTTGTAACCCTGTTTGTGCACCAGAGTAAAATTATAGGCTCCTTGTCATAGTATAGATGTGAGGACATAATAATCAATGCAGCCTCCAGCCCAAAATATTCCTCATTCAAAGTTAACTTAAAAAGGGCATGCTTGTTCCCAATTGTAAGACGCTTTCGGCATTATAGCATTCAGTTTTAATGATAGGAACTGTGAGTGTGCTTGTATCTCTTTAGAGGGTTGAGGTCTTATTCACTCTGAAGAATTCTGGTCTGCCAAAGGCATGAACTGAGAGATGGTGAGGTGTATTGGGCCATATAGCCCTTCTTTGTTCACCATGTCTGTGGCATCTTGCAGTCTGAATTTCAATCTGAATTTTAGATGCCATGTCATGTCCTATAAAATTCCCTTGATTTCTCTGTGCGCACAAACCACCGCAATTGAAGTCAAAACATGCTCTGGGGGCAATACACATAGTACACGTTGAGAAGAGTGTTTTCCCTGCATTTGCAACTCACTTTTGTTGAGGTAAGAAAACAAACATGAACAGCCCACCGAAATCTGCCCTTGGTTGGTGGCAGCTGTATTTTCAAGGCAACAATATCCTTTGGCAGGCCTTCTTGCCAAAAGAATCACACACACATACACAGTGGCAAAGCTTATCTCTCTAGTGTCTCTTCATCAAACTGAAACAAATTATGTTTGGGTCTAATTCAGCCTTTATAGATGGCCAACAGTCAGATTTGTTGGATTTCAGATGACTACGTGACTCAAGTGGAAACAGCACAATATTAATGAAAGCACGCTGGGCAGAACTCATTAAAGTAGTGCTTTTGGTATGAACACCAGATTGGTTTGGTTAACCTATTATCTCCAGTATTTGGTCAATATTTGTCCTCTCTATATTTGCTAGTGGTTCATATTTTTATATGCTCAAGCAATATTTGTACCTGCTCCAAAACATATCATCAAAGTGTATGCGTGTTTATTAATTAAATGGGGTCATATGGACAATGTATGGTTCAAAATTCCCTTTATGTTTATAGTGTACAGCTATTATAGGGTATAAGCTCTTGGTGCACAAAGGAGATGTGTCAAGTCTATAAAAGCTATGACTTGTCCACACCCCACTAAAATGGCTAATTTAAACGAGCCCCCACTTTGCTACATCACAGAGTGGGTTTATTTTCAAAGCCCAAATGTTTACACAAAGAAAGAAGGCTGAGCCATTATCATTGCTGTAGTGCTGCAACACGATTGCTGGACATGCTGTGTTTCACTATGAAAGTGGATATACTTTGTTTGTGCTTCCAAAAGAGGACATACAGTACTGTAACTAGACATCAGTGGTCAAGTTGTATTCACAGTGCTCTTTCAGAACAGTTCAACCTAAATATTAGAGTGCTAAGCAACTTTACAGAGCACTCTAAAAATGGCAGTGAATTTAACGGTAAAAAACTGTGAAAATGCTACAGTAAAAACCTGTTAAGTGGTTAATGGAAAATTCCTGTTAAATTTACAGAGAAACATCGTAAACTGATATTCCCAGAATTCATTGCATTGCATGTTAAGTTTTGTTTGAATTTTATGTTTTTTCTTTAAAAAATATGTATTTTTTTTTGTTTTTTTGTATCAGTTATGTTTATTAGGGTTGTATGTTACATGTAATGTTGTTAATTAAATGTTTATTGACCATTTTAGTTGGGCCATTTTAGTAGTTTAGTTAAGTTTAATAATTCTTACCATGATGGTGTTTAGTGCTTGTGTGAATGACACTGACTATTTAAAAGCTACTTGTGATGAGCTTTGGTTCATCGTGTGACTTTCTCATAACCACCTGCATTTGGAAGTTATCAGTGTATTTCAAAGGTACAAAACAGATTTCACTATTTTAATAGTTTGGTATATTAACATTTATATCAGATATTACAGTTTCTTATAAATAACGGTATTTAACTGCAAATTTTAAATAAAACCATAAAACAATTGACAAAACAAAATTTTACCGTAAATTTCACTGATTTCTTTTTACAGTGTACAAGTTTTTGCCATAAAAGAAATAAAGGTTTTACCGTTATTTAACGTTAGAATTTCGGCAACCCCAGCTGCCGGTATATTACCGTAAA
>JAUCNO010000152.1:8594191-8604492 GCA_032353835.1 Enteromius viviparus
TGGCAAAAAACACAGGTGAGACAATCAAACAGAATTGGGAAAAACCAAACAGACAGGACTAAACCAAAATATACAAAAACACGGGGGAGCACAAGACAAGACAGGAACAGAATGTCACACTAGACTTGTTATAGAAGTGTTTTTTTTTTTTTAAATAAAGATGAAAACAATTTCATATATATATTAAGATATTTCTATAGCTTTTAATAACAAATATTCATGCTTTAAAGGAATATGTTATTATAACTGACACAAACATTATTCACAGACAGTCGGAGAGACAAATGTGAGTTTTTGATTAAACCATCATCTTACTATAATATAAATCTAGCACTGATTGGCAGGTTTTATGGCAAAGCTAATTAAGTTATATAGACAGAATTCTTCTATGTGTTGTTATAAGTGCATTTATTACATTGCAATAACATGATTAATAGTCATGTCAACACACACCAGCCCATGAGGAGTTTCAAAAGAGTTTTTATCTGAAGCCACAGCTGTTAAATATTGTATAAATGCAAGGGGGGCCTCAAAAAGCATATGAGTTTCATTTCGGTCATTGAAAACAACAACATGCGTCATTATGAATGGCATGGTGAGCAGAGAGAATGTGGTTATCATTAAAATGACTAAACACACAGATGAGTGTTCTCCAGAGGCCAGGATACACACATACACTCCAATGAAATCACAGAAAGATGCCCCCCTTCACACACTTTGAGGGGAAGATTCTTTAAATACTTCTTCTAAGTCTATTAGGGAGACTCGATGTTCTGATACTCACTGATATCATACACACTGCATTGATTACAGTGTTACGCAGTTAGATCAATGAAAATATCCTTATCACAGTCTGAAATCACATCTACAAATCTAACAAACATTTTCCCATTACAATGCTTTTACATAACACATTTTTTGTCATATTTAATTATATTTGCAATAAGGTTCTCCTCTAAATGCATTTGATGTTCTAAAGCAAAACATATTGCAGGCAAATCTTTTCACTGCTTTTATATCTTACATTTTTTTGCTGTAACACTTTATATTTCGATTGTCCACTTCAGACATTGTACTAACTGTAAGTAACTTTGCAACTACATGTCAGCTAGCATTAGAGAGGAGGTATCCAGAGCACATCAACTGGTCGCTGGGGTTCCTCAGGGGTCAGTTCTTGGACCTCTCCTCTTCTCTACATACACTACACATGTTTCTCCTCCCGTTGATGACACACAGGTCTGTCTCGCTTTTCAACCAGATGATCCAACATTAGCTGCATGGATTTCAGACTGCCTTTTGGACATCTCAGCATGGATGAAAGATCATCACCTACAGCTTAACTCTGAGGACTGAGGATTTGTTTCGCGGGTTTGAAAAAGTTCTGACATGCCCTAATATTTGTGCTTTTTTTTAGTTGCTTATAAACATATAAGTAGCTAAAGTCTGATAACACTGTAAAGAGCCCAAACTGGGCTACAATAATATGTTATGGCAAAAGACTAAGCTTATTGTCATCCCTGCCACACGAGCTATACAGCATGACTTGAATCTTGGTGCAACCCAGGCTCATTGGAAATGCATGTCTCTACATACATTTCTGCAACCCCGCAATTATGTACCTTACTGCACATTTCACTGCAGTTTCAAAGTGAAATGTCCAGAGAGTGGACATAAAACACAGTTAAATACGTAACTGAGGCACCTTTGTACTGTGTTGGTTCAGGTACAGTGTTTTTATAATGCTGCCCGAGGTACGTTTCGTGGCCATTCAGAATTCAAATATCCAGTGAGTGTTGATAAAGATCAATGCTTATCAAACAATCATGTTGGAAATATCCCTACACCAGGTGTAAACAAACGCAAAAGTAATTTAAAAGCATTCGCTGATGCAGTAATGCTATTTTTACTTCCTCATGCTGATTTGAGCTGTTTTGTCAAACCGTTTTACACAGAATTTGAACTAAGCGCAACGCCGTATCACGTGAGCTACCGAGTAAAACTATTGAACTTGAAAACCCATAGATATGACGCTGTATATGTGACGACGACAACGTTCAACAGTATCAGTTTTCAAATCGTGCAGGATGTTAAAATTGTTTTGAAGTCATAACATAACATTCGGCAAGCAATTGTGTTAAAATTATTATTCATTTAATATTAATCAAAAATGTACCTGTAAATCATTATTTTGTGTGAAAAGAATAAAAGTTGTGGGAGTTTTAGTGTTCATTTCAACTGGAAACTGCAGCGATTCGTCTATATAAATAGGTACATTTTTTTGTTTTGCAGAAATGTATAAAGAGTGACATATTTCCAATGAGCGTAGGTTGAATCTTTGATGACCAGTTGACCTTCAAAGACCACATTGCAAAGACTGCTCAATCTAACAGGTTTGCATTACACAACAGCAGAAATATCAGGCCCTTCCTAACACAGCATGCTGACAACTTCTTGTCCAGCTCTTAGTCATTTCACTGCAATGCACTTCTGGCTGGACCTCCTGCAAGCACAAACAAACCTTTACCAATGCTTCAGAATACAGCAGCACAACTGGTCTTCAACGAACCCAAAAGAACCCATGGTACACCTCTCTTTGTCTCTATACCCATCTTCAAGACATTGATGCTTGCTTAAAGAAAGGCTCAGCACCCACCTACTTCCACTCACTATTACAAATCTACATCCCAGAAGCCTGAGATCTATGAATGATCGACGCCTCATGGTAGCATCACAGAAAAGCTCAAAATCACTCTCCAGAACATTCTCGTTCACTGTTCCTGGCTGGTTTAATGATCTTCCCACCCATATCCAGAATGCTGGATCCCTTCAAGCAAAAGTTGAAAACTCATCTCTTTCGAAACTACTTGACTTCATCCTAAATTTAAAACAAAAACGTTGTCTTTCTCTATTACTTCCCTTTCTAGCTTGTACTTATTTGCACAATGCCTGGGACTTAGTATTGCAATCACTTCCTCTGTCTGTTTGCCTTTTTAAGATAAATGGCTTTATGGATTCCCCAATTTCTAAGTCTCTTTGGATAAAAGCATCTGCAAAACGATTAAATGTAAATGTAGAGTATTAGTGGACTGTCTGTTTATAAGAGTTTATTTTGATGAGTCCACAGCATACAACATACTGACTGAGAAGCTTTGTATTTGTCTTTGTAAACTTTAGAAAGTTTAAACATTAAAGGAAGAGAGGAAATTTTTAATAAGATCAGATATACACTATAAAAATGGTGAATTTAACTGTAAAAAACAGTGAAAATGCTACGGTAAAAACCCGTAAAATGGTTAATGGTAAATTCCTGTTAAATTTACAGGTAAATTCTGTAAACTGACATTCCCAGAATTCCCTGCATTGCATTTTAAATTTAGTTTCTTCATAGTTTTTTGCATCAGTTATGTTTATTAGGGTTGTATGTTACATGCAATGTTGTTAAATGAATGTTTATTGCACATTTTAGTTTAATAATTCTTACCATGATGGTGTTTAGTGCTTGTGTGAAAGATGCTGTGCACCTTCTATATGTTTTACTATTTAAAAGCTACTTGTGATGAGCTTTAGTTCATCATGTGACTTTCTTTGCTGGTAGTTTTTCCCCGTAAATTTTACAGATTTCTTTTTACAGTGTACAATTTTTTGCCATAAAAAAATAAAGGTTTTACCGTTATTTAACGTTAGAATTTCGGCAACCCCAGCTGCCGGTATATTACCGTAAAAATATATATATTTTGGATGGACTCCTAAAACCTGAAGAGTAGCCTATGTAACCTGCTACTTACCATTCAAACGTGAGTTTTGAGCAGTGAAGGGTAGTGCTTGTTTGTAGTTTTTCCGATCACAACTGCAGACATGGTGACATGTTTAGGAGGCACAATGCAATGTGACGTGTAAAAAGACAGTAAGTCATGACAATCAGTAATTAGGTTCCCACTGAATGCAGCAAAAGCCGCGTTTTTAATGTGTTTCAGGATGCAGGGCTTAGAAAAGAGTCTAATTTATTAATTTTAGTGATATTTTTATTATTTATTGCAACATAAAAAATAAATAAATAAATAAATACAGATAAACCGTGTAAATTACACCCAAAATTTTATTTGAAATGTTAAAAAAATATTTAGCTGATGTTTAAGTCCATGAATAAAACACTTTTGCTGGAAAACTGACAGGTTTGTAGCTGTAATACTGTTGATTTCAATACTCTAACAGCTTTATCTACTACACAATACTTGCATTCTGAATTCACTTATCACTGTTTTTGATAATACATTTATACTTAATTAAAACAGACAACTAAGAATTTCTGAAAACGAATCTAGAAACATTTTATATGTACAAAACTGCAAGTCCTGCAGATGCACATTGCTTCTAGTCTTACCTTGTACTGTAGCTGTAGCATGAGAAGAGGACAGAATAAACCAAACTACAGGCACACTGTAATTGGCTAGAGTCTGAAACAAAGGTGCTGTGACATTTAGAGGAGACCTTTGCTTACATCCAGTGCAACATTTTCAGCTGGAAAATGGACTCTGCAGAAGGAATATTGAAATCCACACTGTAATGTGATGTCTCTCTCGTGAGAGGCCTTTTACGCGGTGGGGAAAACAAGTAATGCCAGCACGCCACACAACACTGATTAAAGTCAAAGTGTCCATCGATGACTTCAAAGACACAAGAAGAAGGAAGAGACAGAGTAATGGAAGCCATACAACTGTTCGTCTGCCACGCCAACACTAATGGCTCTAAGCTTCCTAGTAATTTGGCAGCATAAACCCGGCGTCAACATTTTTCACAATTAATACAGGACAGATCTTAATATAGAAGGTAAACGGCGACAGCATGGTTGCGTTGGAGCCAGACAGAGTCAAAGATGCAGGGGGAGTGAAATGGAAAGCCTGTTGAAAGCCTCTCATGCTGGGGTGAATAAACACTCTCCCGCGTGCTCAGAGCCCTAAAGAGTCTGGTCCTATGAATAACCCATCTTGCTTCTTAGCTGCTCTGAAATTGCCTGAGATGAGCTAGTAGCATGTCTGTTTTTCTCAGGTCGGGTTTTCTATTTCGTCTTCTCCCAAAGGCACCTCGATGATCACGGCCGAAGAGACACATCAAAAATTCCACCAACTCACACAGGGCCGTTGGCAGCAGGAGAGGAGAGGAGATTCTTTTTCTTCAGAAATCCCTCGACCAGCAGCGCACGCCTGAGTGCAGGAGCTGACATGAAACAACCCACCACAGAAACATTGTGCAGACCATTTCGACACAATATTTGCAGCTCTACAAGCCTGCTGTGAAAACCTACGACCTATAGCACCATGGCCTCTAATGAAGAGGATGTGGACACCTGTGATGGCAGCCATTTTGATATTTGCCCATCGGCTGCAACGTCTGACCTCTCCCCATTGCAGTCTGTTTTTGATCTCTCGAGTAGACGTCAAAACTCAATATTAAGAAAGAGTGTCAGCTTCCATTCCTGCATTGGTTAATCTTGATCACCCATTCAAAATGAATCGAGGCCCTTTCACACATTTCCGAAACAAAACTAAATTGAACATTTAGTAAAAATACATATTTCTAGGAACTATATATACACACCGCCAAAACTAAAAATGTGCCATTCTTTTGTGGAAAAAAAGCAGCACTGATTTAGCTTTTTTCTTTTGGAGGGATGCATCTGAATTCTACTTTTCTACACATAATCAGTACTTTGGGGTATATTAAAAATGATGAGTGTGCGAGAGCAGGCTGGGAGTGAATTCTGCAGAAAGGTACTAAAGATCTCCAGAAGTACTGAGAATTTAAGATGTACTGATAACAAAATTTGGATGTGTATAATGTTTAGGGGTTTGATTGTTTAGTACTGCATGTGGCAAAAGAGAGAAGTTGCTCGGATTTTAAAACTGTTGTGTTTTTTTGTTACTGAAGTCAAACCTCTATCAGAGAGGTACAGGCAATTACAACAAAAGCTTTCATGCATGAAATCCTAGCTGGCTCTTATTGATAAATTTTCGAACACTTCCAAAGACTTTTCAAATTACCTCTCCCCTTATTAGAACTTCTCTCATACATTTTAATTTCAGTCAGAGTTCACTGGATGGGAGCCTACATGCACTTGAGAGGATAGTGGATGCCCACATGCACAGACAGGTTTCATTTATCTCTCACAGAGGAGATGGAAGGTGCTTCATTATACAGAAAGAGAGAGAGAGACAGGGAGTGAGCGAGAGAGATGCTAACACGCACATTTTGAAAGACTGAATCCGCTTTCCCCCTCTCACAAGCCATTTCTCCCAGCATGGATGAGTGCCATTCTCTTTCAACCCTCTGAAGGTCAGATAAAAACTGTTTTTGAAGAGTGCGAGACCACAGAAATCTTCCTCAGAACATCCTCTAAGGGATAGGTTTCATTCCTAATCAAGCCATAATGAGATCTACGGTCTGAGGGAATAAATATTTTCCTCAAAACTAGGCCATTGCTTTCTGAACACATTTAATAAAGACAAGGAGGATCTCAGAATGAATGACATGCATAGCCAGATTTGGTGCGGCTTTTGGACCGTATGTCTGATTTTGTTCAACCTGGTCACAAAGGCTAAATATTTGAGATTTACCTGTCCCAGTACTACTTTTAACATCAGTTAACATTTAAAATCACACACAAGCCCAAAACAGCAACGGTCAGATGTTTTGTAATCCAACCAGTGGGTGTTATTTTGGAAATAAACGTATATCCTAATACATCCAGTGAACAAAATTGTGTTATGTTAAATCTTCTGCCATCTATTTAAAAGCACTCTATCTGGTTTCAATATCAATATGAATCCAAGAGCTAAATCCGAGTAAAAAAACTACTCTATAGTCTGTTAAACTAACTTATAAAGGCAAACAGAATAATATTTTGCTCTTTTTTGAGAACATTAAAATTCAGTGTTGGAATTTTTAATTAGATATTCCAAATAAAACATGGAAAAATAATTCCAATAAATAAAGTGAAATTTTCTGTCGAATTGTACCACATACCACCTGAGGACACTCACAACTGATCTGCACTGTTCAAGTGAATAATTACAGGGATTTTTATGTGCATGCAAAGCAGGAAATGCAGACAAACATTCTCCTCTGGCATCATCATCATCTTATAATTTCATTCAAAGCAACTCTGAACATATTTACATCAAAATGAGTTTCCACAAAGGAGCGTTTCAGGAGTGCGTAAGCTCGCCGTCTATGACTCTTCAGAGGCTTTTATTGGGCGTCATTTATCATCAGAACAAAATACATTTTAACTCATGTTTGACCACAACAAAAACTGGTCTTTAAAAAGACTATGCAGAATTAAATAAAATATACATTCCTTTGAAGAGTAGTGCTGAAAGACTGCATAGAGGATTCTTCTAAACTGTATGGAGTAATGTTACTTACCAAGTATTACAGTGACAAGTAAACATGAATACTTCTTCAACAAGGACTTCTAAAAATACAGTGTATGAGTGTGTGTTAGAAAGAAAGAGAGAGAGAGTGTGAAGGGTTTGGCCAGGGAGTCATGAATTAAAAATGGCCCTGTGATATCTCAAACGTAAAATAAATATATAACCTAATGCATCTCGCAGAGTTCTTTCCCGCTAGCACTCGAGGCCGACGGTGGTCCCGGGTCTTCCAATGCGGGATGGGTTAAGTGATTCCAGCACCATGCAGGTGCATGTCGAGAGCAAACCACTTCCTGCACAGCAGAGAGAGGCAAAGCTCTGCGATAAGGGGGGGATAATAACTTGTGTGCATTGAGTCTAGGAGATAGACTGCCTTCTGTGCATCTGGGCAGGCAAAACAGGGACAAAAAGAGCAAACAAAAGCAGCTTTACTTTGATGTTGTCTCGTGTTCGGGTAAAATAAGTAACGTGTCACAGGAAGGCTAGTGTTTACCTGTGAGTTGGGACTCTTGTCACAGGTAATAAAGGAGATAATAAGAGATCCAAAAGCTTCCAGAACAAATACAGCAGCTGTGTTTTAGTAAGTAGCACCTGCTCACACCTCCCTATAAGTATGGTATACCTTGAGTCACAGAGTAAATGACAACTGAATTACGAAACCTTATTATGCATCCATCAAATGATTGACTTCTCAAAGGACACGTTCAAACCTCTCATGGCAGATGTTCTGTAACTACACCGTTGTGTTTAAAAGTAAACACAGCATGACTAACTAGAGACGTATTCAATATAACACAGGACCCCAAACAGATTGTGATTCGTTTTGTACAGATCATTTGCAACTAAGGCTTATTACCCTGCTAGCACTATAGCGTTTATCTACTTAAGAGAGTTGCTCCCAATTTATGCCGCTTTAACCTTGAAAGACAGCCTGATGCATTGCATAGTTATTGGTAAAAACTAATTAAACATCCGTGTTGGTGGCCTTGTGCACATTCTGGATGTGGCAGCTGTTTCAGCAGCATTACCTAATCTTCCTGCGTGGGAACGGTTATATTTTGTGGCAGGAACAATATACAACTACTAAGACTCAGCGGGGTAACTAGGGTTGAGTTGAAAGAACATACAGTGCACATGCATTTATAAAATCTACACACTGAAATACACACAAGACGTGCATATTTTCCTGACTCATTAGCATTTAGAGAACAAAAGAGCTTGGTGGATTCTGTGTGGATAAGAGTTGCTAATGTTACAAGTGCAGGGTAAAGAAGTTCAACACATAGATAATGACTATGTTCTGGATTCAAAACGACTACTTGAAAATTAACCTTTATTAATATATGCCACACTCATGACATTTCTGTTCTTTCGCTTCATAGATATCTACTCCCTTGGTTACTTTGTTAAGCAAATAAATAATTGAGGGCAAAGTGTCTGTATACTTTTTTGCTGTCTTTGTTTCAGAAGTATTTTTGCTTTTCATTTTTGAGCTATGGGGTTTTAATTTGAAGCTAAAAAGTATTTGAAAAGCATGTAAAAAAACAAAGATCCAAGTCTATGTATATGTCACACTAAAGTTTAATTATCTTTTATGTAAAAAAAAAAAAAAAGGCAACACAGTCTCAAGACCAATTCGTATGGATTTGTACAAGGTTGAAAGTGAAAATGCATATTATAAGTTCAAATATTCAAGTTGTTTTTTAGTCAAAGTTACTTCCTGTCAAATGTAGTGCTTCATGGGCATTTTTAACATGATTTGCTTGTTTCAATGTTCTGTGGAGATTTCTTTGCAGAGTCATAGTTAATGTACTTTGCAACAGGAACTCAAGATGAATATATATGGGTGATTCTATAATTGGGGGACATTTGGTGTCTGTACAAAAATAAAGTAATTACTTTGTCTACTTAAAAAAAAAAAAGGGTTATATATATATTTTTTTTTTTTAATTGTTTATTATTGTTCTTTAACAGTGGCGGTTTTAGGCATGGGCAAACGGGGCAGCTGCCCGGGGTGGAATTTTGCATCATCTGGCCCCCTAAGCTGTTTTCTATCATCTATCATACCTGTGCCTATGGTGTTTAAATAGTTTCAAATCTAGAGCATAAAAACAAGACGTGCAACAGTATTCGTGCATGGAGAACCATTCTCGTGAGGGAGCATGGAGAATGCGAGAATGGCGGCAGCGCTTGCTCGACCCTCTGCGCTCTCTCAGCTGCTCAACCCCTGTTCGGTCGTCAAGTATACTTTTAAGACTTTGGAGGCAAAGATCAAGTGTCAGATCTCTCCGCTCTTGTGACATAACGCATAGTCTATTGTTACGACCGGCTTTGCCGTGCTGCTGGGCAGGTTGTCGTTTGTCTGTGTTTTATGGTTGTCGTCTGTCTGTCTGTTTTAGTCCCACAGGTGGAGCTGTTGCCTGGTTGTGAAGGTTAATGGATGACCTGTTAAAAGAGGCCTTCCGGGGTCTCTTGGCCTCTATGGTTTGGGCCGTCGGTCCGTGCGGGTGTTGGCTGCTTCGCTCTTTGCCCTTATCTCCGCTCACCACACGTTTCATTCTACTGATGTAAACTACATTTTTGGTTAACCATTACATTTACTGATACACTTCTATTTTGTTAAAAATAAACATTCTTTGTTAAAAGTAGTGATTGGTGTGGTCTGCCTTTTATGTTACGATCACTATACAAGCCAAGTGGTCTTAACACTATATCATTTAAATAATAGAGAATCAATTTCGAATACTATAAATCAGTTTTTGAAATTATTTCTTCATATCACACATTTAAGCCAATCTTTTCAATTCAATTCAAATTTATTTGTATAGCGCTTTTCATGATACATATCATTGCAAAGCAGCTTTACAACAAAGT